>CM076569.1:58685070-58770167 GCA_034641835.2 Pinus albicaulis | reverse complement strand
TCAGATACCTTAGATGAAGATCCATCTCTGGTAGTCCTCCATATCTCCTCCTGCATGAGATCCGCCCAAAGGCGCTCCCATCCCGGCAACTTCTCCCGACCATTGACACTATCTTGATATGAATGCCAAGCCTTCAAAAGACCAAGGAGAGCCAGGTCGACCATGTCCTCGTCTTCGACAGTCACCCCCACACTTCCCAGCTCATCTCTGCATTGAGTGAACTTCGTGAGGTATTTGGTGATACTGTCCCCTTTCTCTATCTTGATGTTTCTGAGCTTATATTTGAGCGCCAGCTTCCTTTGGTCGCTCTTACTCTGGAATAGATCCGTCAGTGCTTTCCACATGAAAAATGGAGAAGCCTTTCCATGCAGGCTGGATACAATATGATCCTTGACGCCCTCCAACAGGATCCTTCGACATTTCGCCATCTTCTTTTGCCATGCTTCGACTTCAGCAGGATCAGTGGGCTTTTGCACATCCGTATCCACGAACTCCTTCAGTCCATTATCTTCTAATACTGCCTCCATGCGATCCTTCCATGCAACATAATTCGAACTGCCTTCAAGAGCATATTCGAGTCGCAAACCGTTGAAAGACATTTTCAACTCCGGCACCAAGAAAAAAAAACTACTGCAAAATTCGAATTCCAACTCAAAGCTCAACCGCTCTAGATCTGTGAGAACAAATTATTTCTAGCACAGATATCGACTGCAGGGGCATTTACTAGATTTATCACCTTTCAAAGGAAAGGATGGATCCAGAGGCTACCTGGCCCGCATGCAGACTCTGTCTACCGAAATAAGTTTGTAATCACTGTGATGATCAATCTCTGCTCCGATAATTAATCTAGCTCCGATACCATGTAGAAATTTGCTGAATAATGATTAATTATCCACCGAGATTATCCTAATCACATATCAATTCGAATTCATATGCAACACATAATCTCTTCCACTCAGATCATCACACATGCGGAAATAAAACAAGCGATAGCACATCAATTCATCATACACATTAACACAGTATGTATGGGGAAAGCTTATAGCTGAAAACCCCGCAGCTATTGTGTATATTATAATGGAGAAAACATGTAACAAACTCAGTAAAATACTCCTCACAAGTACTCAGTACTATCTCATAAAGTTACACACAAACTAGCTTGGTTTTGAACAAGTCACAGGTTCAAAACACATCCACTAATTGCCTGCCTCTATTGCGCAATCAAGGCTGGTCTAATGAGAGATCCAAGGTTCGAATATCCTTGGCTTGACAACGCAATCATCATTGGAAATTTCCTCCAAGTGTGGTGCAAATATCATGCACAACTAATGTCACAACTGATAGCTATCTCAACCCTTTCATCTACCTCTTTCACTGGTCTCCACTGAACTGTCCATGCACTGTAGTGAACTGATGTGTTCTTGAGTTGAATAATGAGTTACTAATTAATGAATTAAATAATATTTAATTCACTCCACTCATTACTAGTTGATTAGATAGTTAAACTAATCTCAACCAGTTCAACTAAGTTAAACCGAACACAACTCCACTAGCTGTCTCATTAACTCCACCAAACTTCTGCCACTGAAGTCCTAACTGAAGTCAACCATGCATGAGCTCACCAAACCCTAGGAATAGCGTAATTCCTCTGTCAGATGCATGAGCCACTTCCAAGGCTCGAACTGAAGTGCTCCAAGAGAGTAAACTGAAGTTTAGAGTCCAAACATTATTAAGGGTAAATAATATTTGACTTCCCTATTTTAAGGAGAGGCAGTCTAAAAATAGACTTCGACCTATAGGTCCAAAAAATAGAGTCCCATCTATTTTTACCAACATGACCAATACTCCAAGAATAACATACTGCAACCCCTGGACCATGCTCCATATGTCTAAAAATATACATAGTCTAAAAATAGACTTTGCGCCAAAAATAGCCTGCGGGCCCACTTAGTGAAGGCGACTTCATTTCACTAAGCTCCATCATCTTGCTGCATTTTCAACACTGGTCACTTGGCTCGTGATTTCCCACTTGGCCACCAGCGTAAACGTAGACAGAGAAGGCAGAACATGATGAAGAAAGCTTCAGTCTCAGTTCAGGAAGTGGGTCCTATGGAAGCCGAGGCTGGTCCTTCGGTTCAGGTTTTTCCCTCTCCCTCCTGTGGCGGACGTGGTTCGGGACCCGGCGGATGCTGTTGGCCCTTCCTCCCTTCCTATCAAGGATATGGCAGACTCCCTGGCTCCCCTTTCAGAAGTTGAACTCGTCGGGGCAACTTAGGTGGGTATGTCCTCCTCCTCTCCTCCCTTGTTTCAGTCCTCTGCTTGTATTCCTCTTATTGTGTGTAATGAGCCTGGTCCTTCCAGGCAGCTCTTGAGTGATATTTCTGCCTTAAATCTTTCCTTGCCTCCTATGGATAGTGTTGTTTTATCCGTCCCTGCTGTCTCTGATCTTCCTTCTTCCCCTAATCCGATTGACCCTTCAGCCCCTTGCCCTCGGCCTTCTGTTTCTGAACCTCTCCCTTATAATCTTAGACCTCGGGCTGATAGGAGAGGGTCTGGCTTAGTCATGGGAGGCCTTGCCTCAAATCATGTTGTAATTGGGGCCAGAAAGACGAGAGGTCGAAAATCTAACCTCTCCTTAGCCCAGTCGAAAGCTGTAGTAGATATAGCCGATGGTAAACAGATGTCTCTCACCGGGGTGCTTAGAGCAGAGCGGCCTCCCCCTGAAGATGTGCCATGATTGTTCTTTCGTTTAATTGCATAGGCTTAGCTAGCCAGCCTAAAAAGCTAGCCTTCAAAGAGCTTGTGCTTTCTCACAATCCTGATATCATTCTACTCCAAGAAACTCTGGGCAAAGGGGAGGAGGTTGTTTGTATTATCTCTAAATTGTTGCCTGGCTGGTCCTTTTTTGCTCTTGATGCTATTGGGAGATCTGGGGGTGTGGTCTCTGGCTTCAACCCCAAAAAATTGAAGTATGTCTCTTCTTGGGGGTCTTTGAGTGTGTTAGCTTTGGAACTTTTTTCCAGTGAGCTCAATCTTTCCTTGCACTCCTTAAACATTTACGGGCCTTGTGTGGAAAGGGAGCGTTTTTGGTCTTCTGTTTTTCGCTCCTCCTGGATAGGCCACCCTAATTTAATTATTGGAGGCGACCTGAACTTCTCTTTGGGGGAAGCGGAGTCTTGGGGTGACTCGGCCAGAGCAGACCCTTTAACTGATTTTTTCAATAATCACCTTGCTCTTGCTCATTTGGTGGACATGCCCCTTTTGAAGCTGAAACCCACTTGGAGAAACAGAAGGGTTGGTCAGGACTGGGTGGGGAAGAAGTTGGATCGTTTTCTTTTAAGTGAGCCTTTTTTAGAAAATCTCTTGGACTATCGCCATTGGATTGGTGAAAGTGGTGTTTCGGATCATTTTCCCATCCTTCTCGAAGTTAAAGGTGCAGGAAGTAAACCTGGGCTGCCCTTCTGCTTTAATCCTGCATGGCTCAAGGCCGACTCGTATCAGGAACTGTTTGCTTTAACCTGGGAGAAAGATCCAGTCAGGCCTGATTCTTCGAGGAGTGCCTTCTTTTGGAAGAATCTGAAGAAAATGAAATCAGCCTCAAAGAATTGGGCGGCAAAAAAGAAGGAGAAGGAGGAGGAGGAACTTAAAAGGGTTAACTCTGAACTTGCTCGTTTGGAAGATCCAGAAGGAGGAGGCTACGTCTCCATTGATTCAAGGAATAGAATCAAGGATTTGGAGGCCTCCAGGAGAAAAATTCTCCAGCTAAGAGAGGAAAGTTGGCGGTTGAAAATCAGGGCACTATGGCTCCAAGCGGGCGATGAAAACACTAAGTTTTTCCAAAACTATGCCAAAGGTTGGAAGATGGCAAATTCTATCTGGGAAATGCCTAAAGGAAATGATGAAGTGGTTTCTTCCTTTGAGGATCTTGCTTCTTTGGGTACCACTTATTTCAAAGATCTCTTTAAAGCTCCGTCTGAAGTGTCCATTGCAGAAGTTATAAGAGTGGCACAGTTGTTTCCTAGGTTCATTGAGGAGGAATAAAATGATGCAATTATGGCACCCGTTACCAAACAGGAGATTGAAGATATCCTTAAAGGTATGCAAAGGGACAAAAGTCCCGGCCCGGATGGCTGGACTGTTGAATTCTTTCTGCATTTTTTTGAGGCGCTTGGTGATGAACTTGTTGCTGTTGTAGAGGAATCTATAGTTACGGGTCAAGTCTACGCCCCTTTCAACTCCACTTTTCTTGCTTTGATTCCCAAATCCGACCACCCTTCTTCCTTTGCTGACTTCCGGCCAATCTCTCTTTGCACTTGTGTTTATAAAATCATAGCGAAAGTTATAGCTTCCAGGCTTAAACCTTTTCTCTCCTCTCATATTTCTCTGGAACAATTTGGGTTTCTTAGTGGTCGGCAGATTCATGAAGTTGTAGGTGTTGGTCAAGAATCCCTGCACAGTCTAAAGAGAAGTGGTAGGAAAGGGCTTATTGCCAAATTGGATTTGTCTAAAGCATATGATAGATTCAGTTGGTTGTATTTGAGGCTTTTACTTACTCATATTGGTTTTAGATTTGACTTTGTCAGATGGATCATGAGATGTGTTTCTTCTTCAGCTATTGCTCTTCTGATAAATGGTGTTGCTACCTCTTTTTTTAATCCAGAACGAGGCCTACGGCAGGGCTGCCCTCTTTCGCCCCTGCTTTTCCTGCTGGCAGCTGAAGGTTTAAGCCTCATGATTCACAAGGATAAAAGATTGGGCAAATTAAAAGGTATCGAAGTGGCCCCAAACCTCTGGATTACACATCTACTTTTTGTGGATGATATATTGTTATTCCTTAATGGGAGTTTAGATGATTGTCATGCCTTAAAGTTTCTGTTGGATATTTTTCTTAAAGCAACTGGGCTCCAAATAAACAGTCGTAAGTCAACTATCACTCCCTCAGGCCTCTCCGTTGATGAAATAAGCAGAGTAAGAAGACTGCTGAACTTTGAAGTTTGTTCTTTGCAGGATAATTTCAAATATTTGGGTTTTTTGCTAAAACCATATACCTACAGAATCCGGCACTGGAAATGGCTTCTCGCTAAGATTGAAAAAAGGCTAAATCACTGGAGTTTCAGGTGGCTTTCGAGGGCAGGTCGCCTGGTCTTAATTAAGTCTGTTCTGATGGCTATTCCAGTTTATTGGGCCAGCCTGGCATGGGTTCCTAAAGGCATTTTGTCCTCTATTGATAAATTATGCAGAACTTTCCTTTGGTCTGGGTCAAAACAGGACATTGTCAGCCCTTGGGTGGCTTGGGATAAAATTTCAAAACCAAAGGATTGGGGAGGCTGGGGAATAAAAAATTTGTCTTCTTTTGCAAAATCTTTGGCTGCCAAATTAGCGTGGCGTTTGATATCTACTGATTCCCTCTGGGTTTCGGTCATTAAACGCAAATATATCAGTCAAGGCTCTGTTCTAGATTGGGTTCGCTCTCCAGCAAAATCTTCCAAAAATGCCTCTATTGTTTGGAAAGCTATTGTGGCTTCTGTTCAGTTAATTGAAAGAGGTTTGGCCTGGCAGGTTGGCGATGGCTCGCAAGTTCGGGTGGGCTGTGATCCTTGGGTTGGTTGCTCGCTTAACTTTTCTCTGTCTCCGGCCTTGGTTAATTATATTAACGCGGAAGGTTTTTACACTTTGAATCAGGTGGCCGATCCTAGAACCACTTCCCTTGTTAAACAAGGCTGGCTCTCCGGTACAGATCTGCATTTAGAAGACAGGTGGATGGATGAATGGAATCGTTATGTTGCAGACCTATTGCATTCTTCTGTTCGAATCTCGGATTCTTCTGATGAACTGCACTGGGTAAATGCGCAGACAGGCACCTACTCCCCCAAGTTTGGTTACAAATGGCTTATGACGCAAGAAGGCTGGGGGGCCCCAAGCTGGTGGTCTAAATCACTCTGGAAATTAAAAAGCCCAGCCAAAACCAGACTTTTTTTTTGGTGCATTCTCCACAATAAGGTACCAACGTGGGACTTTCTACAAAAGAGAGGGAAACAGGGGCCGAGTTGGTGTTCCCTGTGCAAGACTGCTGAAGAAACTTTACAACACCTCTTCCTCTTCTGCCCCTTTAACTCCAGCCTTTGGGCAGAATCTTTGTGATTGACCAATATTTCCTTGAGGTGGCATGGTGAGGACTTTTCTCAGGCTTGGAATTCTTGGTGGCAGGAGGCTCCCGATGATAAAGTCAGGGCTTTCCCTCTACTCATAGCTTGGGGGACATGGATTGCACGCAACAAGGTGATCTTCAATGAGCATCCTTTTCCTTTAGCCAGGCTGGCAGCAGAGGGAGCTGCTATTTTTTATAGTATTCCTACTCCTTCTGCTACAGGTTCAACTCGCAATATTCAGCCTGAGGCTATTAATGAGTCAGTTCCGTGGGCTTATTTTGATGGGGCTTCTGGTGGTAATGATCTATGTGGTGCTGGTCTGGTCATTCATCTCACTCTTGAAAACTCTCTCCGTGCCTCAGTTGGCCTTGGGCAAGGGTCTAATAACTTTGCTGAACTCAAAGCTCTCCATTTGCTTCTCTGCTGGCTAATATCCAAACATATGAGACAGATTCAGATTTTTGGTGATTCTAGAAATGTAGTAAACTGGTTCAATGGGACTCGGCAGTGCAGGAATTTCATTTTATTACCTTTGCTTAAGGAGATTCGTCGTCTTAAAATCTTTTTCTCTGAGATCTCTGTTGTTCACATTTACAGGGAAAGGAACCAGGAAGCAGACCGATTATCTAAAGAAGGTGCTCAGCTTGCTCTGGGGTCCTGGACAGTAACTGAGGTGGTGAATGGAGTTGTTCATGCTCGTGAACAGCCGTCTTTTGTTTAAATTATGCCATGTTATTTCTGATCTGTATATATTTGATTCATAAAAAACTTTAAAACAGCTACTATATTGAGTCCAGAACTGTTTTCCTTATGTAAGGAGGTTCTGGGCTCCATTTTTGGTGTCTTTCTGATATACTTTCAGGGGTTGGGATAGTTTCTACTGCCAGCTCTATCTTTGTGATAGTGGAGCTTTGGTTTTTCTGTGCTTTTTTCTCTTTCTGCTCTCATCTCTGTTACCGGGCGATGATGAGCTAAAAGAGATGCACCGATGACTGCTCTGGCTATTTTTTGGTTTCTTAGGGCTGCTATCCATCTGCACAGGTGTATAAGTAGCTATGTCTCCATCTCCTTCTGCAAAAGGGAATGGCTCTGTTTTCGAAATGCTATGCATATGTTCTGAAACTATCTATTTAATAGAAAGTTCGTTTTTTTTCTGTGGAAAAAAAAAATAGATTCAATTTTATTTTTATTATTTTTTGAAATCTAAATTTTTTTATTGTTACTAAAAATGCTCGAAGGTGTTTATATATTAAATTGTGTAACTAATAGTTAGTTTAAATAATGTAATCATTTTAATATGTATAAATTTTTTCTATTGTTTTTTTTCATTTTATAAAAAAAAAAAAAAAAAAAAAGATTAATGTGTTGTTAAATGAAACTAATTTTTTTTAAACTTATTTTTCTATTGTAATAATATATATAAAATATTTTATTAATAAATATAAAGATTTTTATTATATTATTAATTTATAAAAAGGATTAATTATGAAAAGATGATTAATCATAAAAAAAAATTATAGGTTAAGTTATTGTAAAAAAAAATAATGTTATTAATTATAATGTAATTTGTAATTTGTAGAAATGTAATTAAAGAACCTTATCATAAAAGGTAAGTATTAAATGAAAGTTGTTGTTTATTTTATGATAGAAGGTATATTATTAATGGATAAGAGAGGAGGAGTAATAAGGTATTTATTAAGGGTGAAGATCAAAGGATGATTATAAAGAAATGAGAGTTCAAACGGCATAAATGTTATGTTTGGGAGGGGGTTATTTTAGAAGATATGTCTTATTTGTAACTTTACATTTTTTGAAAAATTATAACAATTCAATTAAGGTTTACACATGAAAGTTAGTTTGTCTCTTAAAAGAACATCTAAGAGATTAGAGCCAAGTCAATGAATTTGATTTGAGCAAAGCATTGTTTTTACAAATTTTGTTAAAAAAATGATTTTTTCCACTATTTTATTTTTGATAAATTTGATTTTGTTTTTGGTTTTTGATATTTTTGAACTAATTTCAATTGAAAATTATTTGATAAAGGGTGAATTCTACTTAACCCACTAATGAAATTTGTTTGTATTCCTGGAATACTTTATTTTAATTATTAGATATTTTTATTTTAAATTATGAAAATAACCATTTAAATAAAGAAAAGAATTTTGTGTTTCAATAGTTATATTTGTTATTTTTCATAATTTTATCAGTGTGATACTTTATTAATAATTTATTTATTTTTATTAATTATTTTGTTTTATAAATGTACATATAATAATAGTTAAGAGCATGTGTTTCTTCCTAAGAGGTTAAAGTTCAAAACCAATCTTTGGCAAAGGTGGGTCCCTTATCCCACAAACTAGGTGGTCTCATACACCAATTTTACTGTATGGCTTGGTAGTGACCTTAAAATTGGATAATAATAATGATAAAGATTTATTCTAGATACTAAGATTTTGAGAATCATTTAAAAAAGAAATAAAATATTTTACAAATTTCTATAATAAAATTTGGTTGTTATAATAAATATTTTTTTAATTAAGGAAAAAAAAAAGGGGGGAAGAAGAAGAAAAAACAAAAAAACAAAAACAAAAACCAAAAAAACTAAAATCCCTACTAATATATCCTTCAATAGCTTTTTATTTTATATTAATTCGTGATTTATTAACTATTGTATTTTGTTTGATTTATTAATTATATTTATTTTGTTTTATAAATGTATATATAATAATAGTTAAAAGCACAAGGTGGTCTCATACACCAATTTTACTATATGGCTTGGTAGTGACCTTAAAATTGGATAATAATAATAATAAAGATTTATTCTAGATATTAGGATTTTGAGAATCATTTAAAAAAGAAATAAAATATTTAACAAATTTCTAAAATAACTTTTGGTTGTTATAATAAATATTTTTTTAACAAGGAAAAAAAAAATCCCTACTAATATATTCTTCAATAGTTTTTTATTTTATATTAATTAGTGATTTATTAACTATTGTATTTCGTTATTTATTTTATGTCTATAATTAATGAATTTTGTTTTTATTTTGAAATAGATTCCAAGTATTGAATGATTGTATTAAGATCTTCTAATAAGATTTAAATTAGAATTAGAAAATAAAGAAATAATTGATAATGCGATAATTTAAAATTGTATTCACGATAATTTAAAATTGTATTCACTTTCAATATGTGACCCTCTCATTTAATGAATATCCAATTCATTTTCTGGTGGAAAAAAGCTTCGTAAAACATTTTATAATATTTTATTTTATTATAAGAAGAGGGGTTGGAAATTCTGGAAATCATAATTAGGCATTTATGTTAAGAAGAAAAAAATAATTCAATAGCTTTTTCAATATGTGACTCTCGTTTAATGAATATCCAATTCATATTTTGGTGGAAAAAAAGCTTCGTAAAACATTTTAATTATTATAAAAAGAGGGCTTGGAAATTCTGGAACTCATACTTAGGCAAGAAAAAAATAATTCAAAACCTGAAGAATGAGAGGCTGAACCAGACCAAGAAAAGATTACAGATTTAAATCTTGAATTAGAAAATAAAAAATAATTGATAAAAAGATAATTTAAAATTGTATTCACTTTCAATGTGACTTTCATCTAATGAATATCTAATTCATTTTTTAGTAGAAAAAAAACTTTGTAAAACATTTTATTTTATTATGAAAATAAAGGTTGGAAATTCTGGAACTCATACTTAGGCACTTATGTTAAGAAGAAAAAATTAATTCAAAACCTGAAAGATGGGAGGCTGAACCAAACCAAGAAGAGATTACGCTATCGTTAGATTTTCTTCTTAAATTACACTCACAAGGGGTCAAAAAAATATATAATCAAGACTTATGCACATTTATCAAAACTCAAAGATTAGATGAAAGAGCCACAGGTGTGAATTGTAATTAAATTTGATATTAGATTTTCTTCTTAAATTACAGTCACAAGGGGTCAGAAAATATATAATCAAGACTTATGCACATTTATCAAAACTCAAAGATTAGATGAAAGAGCGTGCGAATTATAATTAAATTTGATATTATTACCTTTTTTTGCTATAGTGAAAAACATTGTTATCTTTATTTGAACATATTACCAATAATTTAAAATTTGTTTATATTAGATTACTGTTAATTTATATAAATTTACATTTATTTAGATTTATGATAAACTATCTTCTTATAAGTTGTATGAATTTTTTAGCTGATTTTTCAACTCAATATTAAATGTGATAATACATTAATACATTATAATACATATAAATGTTAAATGTGATAATACATATAAATGTTACCTTCTCTTCTCTTGTCTTGTAGGAAACAAGAAGCCCCATTTTATATGTACACCATAATTAAAAATGAGGACCCTTTTAAATTTTTAAGCTTATACTTGTCCTTGCAATTTCTTTAAAAAAACCAAAGAAGTCCTTAATTTTATATTTTATTAATAGACTTACCTTAATTTTAAAATTTGATTCTATACCGTATTAAATAAAACATATTAATAAAGCGAGAGGCCAAAACCAGCACAGTCGAGTACCATTTAAAAGACAAAAGTATGAGGTAAAACTCCTCTCTTATTTTAACCCTCGCACACCTTGTTCCAATTTCCTGCCACGTTGCCTAGAGGTTCTTCCTCGAGTCGTCCACAAGCTCCTCTTCGAAATCCACTCGAGGATCACCTTTCAGGGTGATGCAAACATTCACGGTTACATTTTGATCTACAACATTTAATCGCCCTCGTGTCGTCGCCTTCCACGTCACCCTGGGATGACTTAGCCTATACACGAGGCATTTATGTTTATTCGCAACGCTTTCAATTCAATTACGTGTGCTACCCTCCACATCATCTCGAATCTAGTCACCTCGGCGATTTTCTGAGCATGCATCCTTGTTCCTTCCAGGCTTTTGTTCTCGGGATGATGTTAACACCCATGATGAATGCCAACACACCTCTCCTTCAAATCAAATTCTGCCACCTGTCATTCCTAGCAGTTGTCATATTGATTTGGAAAATTGAAAAAATCGCCCAGAACTTAATTTCTTGCATTAGCCGCCTTTAATGCGCTTAATTCCTGCATGTGAAGTTTAATGCATTTCCTATTGATTTCAGTTATATTTAATTTTTGGTTTTATCGCATTTGCCTCATGAATAACTCTCTAACCTTGGTTTTCCTCTATATCAGCATAAAACTTCCACAAGCTCTGTATCAACTGCTAAGATGGTGAAAAGAAAGACCTCCATCCAACCACCAACAACAAGGACATTTCTGGAAAAAATTGATGAAACGTTGCTCGATTCCTTCCTCTTTTGCAACACTGTATGCATGATAGATTATGGTGTTTCATCTTGGAATGCCATGTACAATTTACAAGAAAATCCTCATTTGAAACATGTTTTGGATATTTGCCACCTTCACCTTTGGACACTGCATATGGGCAGCAAGGAGTGAGAGAAGATCTTACAAGAGATTCCTCCAGTGTTGAAAAATTTATAAAGAAGATCAGGAAAATCCATCTACAGATACAAGAGACACTGCAGAATTTGTTGGAGAAATATAAGGTCAGGCATTATCAAAATAGAACAGAGAAATCATTCAAGGTGGAAGACAAAGTATGACTACAGTTAAACAACAAAAGGGTGCGGAGGCATGGTAAGAAAATCAAGGCTCTAAAGTATGTTCCATTTGAGATACTGGAAAAGGTGGTAATAATGCTTATCGACTCAGTTTACTACCACATATGCACATTTACTCAGTTGTGAATGTATAGAATTTGAAACTCTATGAATCTTCCATGCTAGATCAGGAAGAGGAGCAGGTCATACCTTTTGTGGGGGATTTGGCACCAGATGCTAAAGCAGAGTTGACAGAAGATACAGTTTTCCAGAATAGGTACAAAACTACAAGACAAGGGTAGCATGACCTTTGGAAGATTAGGTTGAAAGGACAACTTACAGGCAAAGCTAAATGGTACACTAGAGATATGGAGGAAAAATTTACTCACCTCGTTTAGTAGAAGCTTTTGGGGACCAAAAGCCTCCCAAAATAGGAAGGTGTGATCCGGATTAGATGATTATATTGTTTTTCATCCATTTCAATGCTTTCAAAGTGGAAAAAAGTGAAGGAATCAACTCACGGAACCATTTTTGCCAATGAGGCCCAGTTTGGAAAACCAGAGTCTGAAACTTTCTGGAAATGTTGAGGCATCAAAAGACTTTTTTCTTTTTCTTTTTTTAGAGAGGAGGGGAGGGGGTAAAACTTCGTCGATTGAGCACCTCATTTTTTCATGCTACTCAACACATAGATACCTTTCCAACAACACAAGAATCGTGTCAATCAAAGTCTGTATGCAAAAACCATGCCACTCCGAAGTTGACCTCCCTGTTTTTCCATCATACTTCGAAAGAATGTCATGTCATCCCCCATTATTCATAGAAAAGGGGCTAGCCACATGGGTTATGATGTAGAAGACTCTAGAAAAGTCTACATTATAACTCTAGATAAAATTTGAGGCCACTAGGAGGGAAAAAGGTACCATTCTTTCAAGTGCATTTGTTCTATAACTGAGCAAAAAATAGCCAAGAGGGATAGGAGGTAGACCACACAATGAAGATTGTGCATTGTAGCAACCCACGGGCCAAAGGCCATACTTCTTTGTACGTGCAGTGATATTTCTGTTAGCCACCAATAAAATTTTGTCATACCAAATGGTGGCTAAATGATTTTGGAGCCTTCAAGAAACAGATTTTATTGCAAAAAGTATTACCTCTTGAAGTCTCATAAAGACATCTGGTCATTAATCTTAAATTTTACTATTGTTTCCATTTCGTACTCTGAAAATTCTGCTATTTTCATAAGTCAAAACACTGCTGCAAAGACCCTCTTCCTCCTTCCACCACAAAACTAACTTTCAATTTTACCTCTTTCTTCCATAAAATTCCTCTATTTTTTCATGAGTTTCCTTCTTCCATTCATGAAAATCCACTTTGAAAGGTTTAAAACCCATTTTTTAGCCTTACCGAAACCCTTGAATCCCTTTAAAAACATTGAAAAATCATAAAAATTTCATGTTCTTTATTAAAGGCTTTAGCCCCTTTGGCTAAGCCCCCTAACCACTTCCCCACATGTGCCCTTGCCATAAAAACCAGGGGCTAGTCTCATCAGCGCTTATCGCATCGGAAATAAATCAACGAGCGCAAGTCTTTTGCCATGTTCCGAAGCTCCGATGCGATTAGCCTTTGTATTTAAAACCCTCGATCTCATTATCTTTTCATATAACCCGTGGGCCCGCCTTTGGCGCTTAAAACCTTGTAATATTTCTTCCCCGACGTTCTTTTTTCTTTGTAAAACCCAAAAACCCATTTTTCCAAAGTTTGATTTAAAAAGCTAAAGTCACGTGTTAAATGAAAAATGGTTAGATTAAAAAGACCGATCGCGCAATCGCATCGGAAAAAATCAAATGGGTTGATTGAAAAGGCCGCATCAAAACTTCCGATGCGATTAAGTCCCATATCCATAGTCCCCGGTCCTTTGCTTTCTTTGAAAAAAGCAAGTGCAAAAGCCAAAACTCTTATCGCATCGGAAAAGTTTTAATGGGTTGATTGAAAAGCTCAGGCCCGAAGGCCCGACCTCGATTAGCCCCTATATACATGAGCCCGGGGCCTATCGGAGGTCTATATAAACCCAGGCCCGCAACTAGGCGCCCAATCGCATCGGAACTTTTCCTTTGATGATGTTTAAGTGTTTACCACCGCCGATTGCAATGGCCCGATCGCGCAATCGCATCGGCCTTTTCTCCGATCGCGCAATCGCATCGCCTCACTCCCAACTGTCGATTGTGATTTCCCCCGATGTTTCACCCGCCGTCGATCTGATCTGCAGATCAACGGTCTGCAATTAATCGCATCGCAACTTTCGATCGGTGCAGTTGCTCGCCACCCCCGATTGCGATCCCCCGATTGCGATCCTCCGATTGGATCTGGACCGTCCACGTGTCCAAATCAGACGGTCCAAAATCACTACGTCTTATTCTTCTCCCCGCTCTCATTTTTGCCTCTTCTACGCAGATCTCCACCGTTGGGTGAAGCCATCCAACGGCCACGCTCTCTCCCGACGCCCTCTGAAGCAGTTTACCAAATAAATGCAGGATTTTGTAATTTTTGTGTGTTTTTTGCAGGATCTAATGGATTTTGAATGTTTTAAAGGGAAAATCAAAGCCAAAGGATGACGATCTTTCCAGCTTTGTTTATTAAAGGGATTCATTTAAAAGGTTTCGATACCACGATCCGTCGGCGCATCATGAAGCACTGATACCATAAGAGACCTTCGCGGATTTGCACATCAACAAGACACCGTGAAGAGAAAGATAATTAAAGAGTATCAGGCCGACAGCACAGAACCAGAGTGGAAAATTGTTTAAAGACTATTAACACAGTGGGGAGGTTTAAAACATTTATTTGATTGAATCAAAGATCTGATTCACGATTAAAGGAAGTTTGAAGACCAGAAGACAGAGATTAGGCTTAATTAAAGACTAAAACACAGAATTCAAATAACTACAGGTGTTTTAGGTTAAAATAAAATATTTGTCAGTTCAAACAGCCTATGCTGCCACATCAGGGCAAATTGAATCCCCCAGCTACCATAAAGCCACCTACAGCCTCAAAGCAATCAAAAGGAGGTCGAGTTATTACCAGACCAAGAGAATTTGCATCAATGCGGCCGAACAGTTATTTCCACCAAAGGAATTTATTATAAACTGTCAACAGAAGTTATGGTAAGGATAACGCAGAGCCTTAAAGTCAACAATTTCTTTCCAAGCAAGCTCAAATAGTTAATGTAACTAATTAATACAGGAGAAATATCATAATGTTCTCCATCGAGCCCCTCAAAGGCCGAGAAACAGCGAACTGTATTATTTCAACTTTCGAAGATATTTATCCCATTCGACCTCCTCATTCTTCTATAAATACTTCTGTAGAAGATGAGAAGTTGTTGGTTGTTTGATCACCAGTTGTAATACTGAAACTCTCTGAAATAAATACATCGTCCGTTGAAGTTGAAGAAGAAACTGGAGTCTTGGAAACCTTGATGATGTTGTTGCATGCTTGTTCCTGAGAAGGCTCTATCATTGGATCCATGAGCTTCGCTGTTGGTGAAGTATTCTGAATTGTTTTATGTTTTCCCCTGTTTTCATGATGTTCCATAATTTCTTACTACAGTAGGTTGAAATTTTTAGGCTAAGAAATGACTCTTGGAAGCACCTTAGACCGGTTCATCCTTCATTGTTTCGTGTTTTCTTCTGCTGAAGTATTTTAGAGTCTTTAATCTCTCTCTTTAATCTTCATGCTTGTTTATTTCCTTAATAGTTCAAACAGTTGGTTTCAGCATGATTTATGGTTCTCCCTGCTTGTCTGTTGCCACTTAAAAACTGTTATTGAAGTCTCCCTTTGGAGTTCTTTGCTTACAGTGAATCAAAGAGGTCTGTTTTGATCTTGCCCTTTGTCCTCACTTAAACAGTTGGCTTAAAGGTCGTTATAATTATGATCATAGATGTTTTTAGGTGTTCCCTCTTCTATGACTGTAATTATCAGTAAATCTTTTATGTTTCTAAGTCCTTTACAATAAATCTTTGAAGAAATAGGGTGTTCCCCGAATCTTAGATTTCATTTTAAAAGTTGTTTTGAAATCATTATTTTCTTAAAGGTGTGATTGGTAGAATTTATGGTTAGCCCTGTCTATCAAAGAGCTCTTTATTGTTCAAATCATGCTTCCGAATTCCCTTTGTTGAGAATTAAACCTCTCTTTCCAAATCATCAATGTTCATCTTATTCCAAAAACAAAAGGATCCTGTGGCCAAGTTAGATTTTCCCTTTGATATCCCATATCCATTGATGAGTTTTTTATAACCTTTTCTTGACTCCATTGCCCAATGAACCAGATATTTCTCTGTCCTATATATCTTTCCTAGGCCTTTCATGTTCTGTTGTATCATTCCAACCAAACAAACAAACAAATAAACACCTGCACTTAATAACTAGTCTAAAACCAATACTCAAAGCACACAATATAAAATTTTGCAAACAAACATTTGAGAGATCCCTCTCTGAGAACAGGAGGACTAGATCCTATAACTCTAAATATTGGTTCTGATGTTGCCTTGTCTTTTGATTTTCCAAACTATAAAAACACGGGACACCAACTATTTCCATTCGTAGAAAGAGAGCAGAAAGCGCCTCTCACTCTTCCAAATGCCTCGGCTTTTCTCCCAAAAGGGTTTCCCAAAGAGCATATCTTCTGTCTTATGTGTGCGTTATCTTATTTTGTATTTCTCTATTTTTCTGCATAATTTTGATTCACATGCATGCACTAATTACAGTTAAATCTACAAATCTAGAAATTAAATAAAACTATAATAGTGTAGAATCTTAGATTTTTAATATAATATAATCATATCATAGACAAATTTTCCAAAGAAATATCAATAACAATCTGGCGTATCATCCCTTGGATCATGATGACTTAGAGACCAGTTTGGTCGGGGACACTGATTTTGTGATGTCTCCCTTAGGTAGTTATCGAGAGCCTAGTGGATTGGTCGAGGAAATTGATCTTTAGTTCCCTTCCTTGGGTTGTTCATTGAGAGGCCAATGAGTTTGCTCAAGAAGGATGAGTTATCTCCCTTGGGTCATGATCACTGAGAAACCAGTTTGGTCGGGGAAAATGATTTTGTGATGTCTCCCTAAGGTAGTTACCGAGAGACTAGTGGATTGGTTAGGGAGATTGATCTTTAGTTCACTTCCTTGGGTCGTTCACTGAGAGGCCAATGAGTTTGGTCGGGAAAGATGAGTTCTCTCCCTTGGGTTGTGGACCGAGAGACCTTGTTTATGGTTGGGGAGATTGACCCTTTGTACTCTCTTGGGTCATTGTGCTTGACTGAGAAACCATTGCTTATGGTTGGAGAGTTTGGCCTCGTGAACAATATTGATTGATGGGAAGTGCTTGATGATATGTATCTTTCCTTATCATGAGACTTGTACATGTGATCTCCTCCTTGGGTTGTTGCTGAGACTCTGAGAGACCTATGGATTGGTCAGGGAAATTGATCTTGAACGAGAGAGAGATTTATACATCTTATCTCTCCCTTGGGCAGTGCTTGAGAGACCTATGGGTTGGTCAAGGACATTAATCTTGAAAGAGAATGAAAAGTACCTCTCTGGCTAAGAGAGAGTGTTGGAAATTTAGTAGCCATGGTGTTAATTTTTCTGAATTATATGCAGAGCCTAATTTTGATGCAGCTTTACTTTTTACTACAACAATCACATAAACAATCAAGTAAAATGCTGATAGAACATACCAGTGGATCTATAGAAGACAAACCAAAAACAAAAAAATGTGGTGGTGTGTTACGGCGGTCAACAGGATGCTTCAACTAGCAAAGTCTCCTTGGTCAGCCAACCCAGCATGTGTCACAACAGCGCTCAAAACAGCCACACGGTCAAGTCAAAGGTCAACGCTGTCAAAAAAAGTCAACGCGTTCAATGATGAAGAATACTGAAGAAAGAATACTCAAGAATAACGAAGAAGAACGGGGTAACAATAACAAAGAACAACGACAACAACGTTAGCAACAAACAACAACGATAAATGAATTAACGCGTTAAAGGGCCTCTTTCCCCGTGTGAATCAAACCGCCTCCAAGGAGCTCGAACCAATCGAAGAGGAGAGATGATGTGTGAGGATGAGATGAGTGAATGTCCTCCAACGTTGACTTTACTTTTATATCAATCACTGAGGTGTGTGACACATTTGCTAGGGGTGTAAAACCTTAAGGCTGACCTGCACATATTTGAAATTATTAAAAATAAATTCAAAATAAATGTTTTGCTCATCGGATTAAGATCAATTTTAGATCGTTCTTACACCTCTCCGAAAGAGGAACCCAATAAAAATATCGGTATCTTCATCTGAGCATCACAACATGGAGTTTGGACCTAGTTGTCCAATTTTAACACTCCCTCTCAACTAGAGAGAACTCCATCCACCTGTGCAATCAAACATCGTGCGTCATCCCGTCGTAACTTGCTTTGTTGTCCTCTTTATTTCAGAATAGTAATGGGTCAGTCACAAAGACATCATTCCCGGCTGACAGATTCAACTCAGAGGTCTGAAACCTCTATAGGACTCACAAAGAGTCTCATATCAACTCGAAGTTGGTTTATCTGACCCGAAGTCAGTGGGAGGTCCGAAACCTCACTTGGACTCAAGAGAGTCATATATACTAACCCGAAGTTAGTCTCACTGACCCGAAGTCAGTAGGAGGTCTGAAACCTCACTTGGACTCAAGAGAGTCACATACCAACCCGAAGTTGGTTCATCTGACCCAAAGTCAGTAGGAGGTCCGAAACCTCACTTGGACTCGAGAGAGTCATATATACTAACCCGAAGTTAGTCTCACTGACCCGAAGTCAGTTGGAGGTCCGAAACCTCACATGGACTCAAAGAGTCACATACCAACCTGAAGTTGGTTCATCTGACCCGAAGTCAGTAGGAGGTCTGAAACCTCACTAGACTTGATCCCAGATCAAGTGGTTGGACACGTGCAATCCTAGATAGAGATTACGGCAATCTCTGATGCGTCCATCAGTATTTGCTACTAGTCTCTAGCTTTTCCCACCTCATTGGCCAAATGAGAGGTACTTCCCATGAGTCTGGAACTCAGTGGGTAGGATGCATACAGGGCACAGATCATGAGAGGTGAACCTACTCAAATATCATAAAGGTGGGGCAGAAGCACCACAAGGTTCGGTAAGCCTAGCCCCGTGTGTGCTTTTAGCTCCGAGGAACTAACCCCAAGGCCCCCCCAGAGCTCCCAGAGCTCATTGTCCAACAGGACCCTCAGAATAGGGTCGCTCCACGATTCCAAGATTCTCACGGAAGGTTAGGAACATGACCTTCCCCAAGGGCATTGTGAGAATATCTGCGACCTGCTCATCAGTTCCTATATGATTGAGCCTTACAGCGCCTCATTGTACCATATCCCGGATAAAGTGGTACCAGCCATCAACATGCTTGGATCGTCGTGGAACACGGGATTCTATGACAAATGAATCCCCCTTAGGTTATCACCAAGGATAACGATGGCATCTAGCACATGCTCGAACAGCTCACTGAAGAGCTTTCGCAACCAAGTGACTTCACAACAGGCCATACACGCTACAATGTATTCGGCCTCAGTGGTGCTCAAGGCTACCGACTTTCGTTTCCTGCCCGAAGCAGATCTACATGCGAAGCAGCATCCAGATGTGCTCTTGCGATCCACCACACTGCCAGCCCAATCGGCATCAGTATATCTAAGGAGTGTCATGCTCCCGACAGTGTATCTCAGCGCATGGTCTATTGTGCCCCAGAGATATCTCAAGAGTTTCTTGGCACCAACCTAGTGAATGTTATGATCAACCATGTGTTGACTCAAAGAGTTCGCTGCACAACATACATCCGGATGGGTGTTAACTAAGAACATCAGGGCCCCTACGAGTTGAATATACTCAGTAGGATTTGCTAGCACGGGCCCAGCAACTCTGCCACTCAACTTCTTAAAGTTGAGCTCCATTGGTGTCGACCCGGATTTACAGTCCACCATACTAAATCTTTCCAGAAGCTTCACAATGTATTTTCCTTGAGAAAGGAAAATCTTGCTAGGTCTCTGCTAGACCTCCAGGCCTAGGAAATAGTGCATCAATCTTAGGTCCTCATCTCGAACTCAATAGCGAGCTCCCTCTTGCACTGATAAATAAGAGGGTTAGCACATGTCAGGAAGAGGTCATCCACATACAACACCAGAATGAGAGGCTTCCCTTTGACAACCTAAAAGTAAAGGTTCAAATCAACATTACTTCGAGTGAAGCCCAGCTTCATCAAGTAGCTATCTATCCTCTCGTACCAAGCTTTAAGTGCTTGCTTTAGCCCATAGAGGGTTTTCTTCAACCTACAGACATGGGTGTCTCAATCCTGGACTTTGAACCCCAGAGGTTGCTCCACATATACCTCTTCCTTTATCGCACCATGCAGAAATGTGGTCTTCACATCCATCTGATAAAGACTCCAGCGTTGCATAGCAGCAAGGGCTATAATAGATCGAATGGTGGTGTATCAGGCCACAAGTGCAAATATGTCATCATAATCTATGCCTTCCTTTTGAGAGAAGCCACTGGCAACGAATCTTGCCTTGAATTTTTCAGCACTTCCATCAGATCCATGCTTGATCTTGTAGAGCCATTTCGAGGTGATAACTGCTTTGTCCTTCGATTTTGGAACCACATCCCAGACATCATTCTTCATAATAGACTCATACTCTTCGTGCATAGCATCCTTCTAGACTTGATGCTTTACAGCTTCTTCAAAGGATCCAGGCTCGGATTGTACAATAGCACTCATGACTGCTAGATACCCTTAGTATCTGCTCGGCTTCTTGCTTTCACAGAATGTCCCCCTTTTTGGGTTGCATGTCCCTCAGCGTCCTCAAGAGTGTCCCTGAGCCATGATGGTCTCTTTCCCAGTGAAGGAGGTGGATCAATCGGGTCAATCGGTCCTTCAACATCAGGCATTGTTTCATCCTTCGGTTCTTCTTGATTTCCGGGCCTTGCTTCATGATCTTCCTCAAATATCGGAAGATTGACTACTTTCCTCAGGGAAGTATCTTCGTCAAAGGTGACATCGTGGCATATCTCCACTTCCCTTTTACCAGGCACATATAATCTATAGGACTTCGAAGTTTCGTTGTAGCCCACAAACATTGTGGTCTCCCTCTTGATGTTGGCTCCTCTGCAAAAGTTCTTGAACTCGTTCGTCTCATATTCAGTGCCATTATCGGTCTATCGGATAGCATCTCATATCATTGCTCCCAGTGGACTTCCTCCATCCTGGTAGAGTGTATCAATTCTAGACCCAAACGTGATAGCTTCCTTGAAGCTCTTCTTCCACATGTGCACCTTTCCATCAGTGAATGCCACATTGAAACCTTTGTCTTCCATGGCCGATATAGACACAAGGTTCTTCTTCAAATTAGGTATGTAAGAGTACATCCTGCAAGTGGAGGACTTGACCTTGAGACAAGTGGAGGGTCACAGTCGCTATCCCTTTCATGGGATATGTGGCATTATCTCCAAGGATAATTTCTAGATTGGTATCCTTCTCAACCATATCAGAGAGTGCTTCCTTGAAGCCAGTGATGTGCCTTGAGGCACCACTATCTATCAATCAGACATCCATAGTGTCGGGTGGAGATGCAGCAGAGAGGGCAGATACAAGAATGAATTCATTTCTTTTATCAACAACATTTGATTCCTCATATTTGGAATTTCTTGACCTTTTGAAAGGTTGATCATTTCTGCTGGAGGGAGCCTTCCTCTTTCCCTTGAACCTGTTGTTCCTTTGATTGTCATCACCATCGAGAGAATCCTTCTTGAAAGGACATTCTCTAGTATAGTGACCTGGCTTATGACAAGTGTAACACTTGCCCTTCTTTCCTTGTGCCCCTGCTCTTCCTTTGATCTTTGGACCACCAAAGTTCTTCTTTCTAGAATGAGCAATGTAGGTAGCATTCCCTTCATTTTCATACTTCTTCCTTCTTGTCTCTTCTGGAACGCATCTCGACAGTACCTCATCAAAGTCAGGTATCACATTATTATTGAGAATGGTAGTGTTGAACACATGTCATTTGAATAGGAGCCCTCCAAGTGCGGTGAGTGCCATCTCTCGATTAGCTATTGTCTCCCCAATAGCCATAAAATTGTTCCTGATCTCGTTCAGCGTCAGAAATTATGATTGGACAGACTCATCCCTGTCTTTCTTCATATCCTTCAATTGATTCTTGAAGAATAGTACTTGATTCGCATTGTTGGCCTTGAACATGAGAATCAATTTATCATACATCTCTTTGGATGTGCCCAACTCAGAGATGTAGGCCACCAGACTTTTATGAATGGATTCCCTGATCATCAGCTTTGTTTTGATCTCCCCCTTCTTGTACTTTGTTTTGGCAGCAGCAGTAGCAGTGGATGGAGGTTCTTGGATTTTACCTTGCACAAAGTCCATGAGATCCAATTTGAGATCCAATATCATCTTCCAAGCATGGAAGTCGTCATTTCCAGTCAATTTGTCATCCTCCTTGAAGCCATAGTTTGTGGAACCCATTTTCTTCTTCGGTGATTGCTATAAATTAGGGCTTGTCTTCACCTCAGCTTTGATACCATGTAAATTTATGTAGATGTTCTATGCTTGATGCAACTTTACTTTTCACCACAGCAATCACATAAACAATCAAGTAAAATGTTGACAGAACATACCAGTGGATCTATAGAAGACAAACCATAAACAAAAAAAATGTGGTGGTGCGTTACGGCAGTGAACAGGATGCTTCAACTAGCAAAGTCTCCTTGGTCAGCCAACCAAGCATGTGTCACAACAGCCCTCAAAAAAGCCACACGGTCAACTCAAAGTCAACCCCAGAAAAGTCAACGTTGCCCCAACGGCAGCAACACCAGCGACAACGGCAGCAACGACAACAACAACAGCAACAACGACAGCAACGGCAACAACAACGGCAGCAGCCTTCTTTCCCACGTGTGAACTGAACTATCTCCAAGGAGCTCGAACCAATCAGAAGAGGAGAGATGATGTGTGAGGATGAGATGAGTGAAATGTCCTCCAACGCTGACTCTATTTATATCAATCACTGAGGTGTGTGACACATTTGCTGGGGGTGTAAAACCTTAAGGCCGACCTGCACATATTTGAAATTATTAAAAATAAATTCAAAATAAATGTTCTGCTCATCGAATTAAGATCAATTTTAGATCGATCTTACACCTCTCCTCAAGAGGAACCCAATAAAAATATTGGTATCTTCATCTGAGCATCACAACATGGAGTTTGGACCTAGTTGTCCAATTTTAACAATTTTGGACAACTAGGTCCAAACTCCATGTTGTGATGCTCAGATGAAGATACCAATACTTTTATTGGGTTCCTCTTTCGGAGAGGTGCAAGATCAATCTAAAGATCATCTTGATCCGATGAGTAGAACATTTATTTTGAATTATTTTTAATCTATTCAAAACATGCGCAGGTCGGCCTTAAGGTTTTGTGCCCCAGCAGATGTGTCACACACCCTCAATGATGGATATAAACAAGGTCAACGTTGGAGGACATTTCACTCATCTCATCCTCACACATTCTCTCTCCTCATCTGATTGGTTCGATCACTTGGAGTCTCTTCTCTTCACACGTGGGAATTCTGGCAGCAACGCTTTTCTATTTTCAGTCTAGGGTTTCTACAGCAAACTTTGACCAGCATTGACTTTGGTCAACGCAAGGTCAAAACAACCTGAAAGTTTGAAACTCTCCCAAAATATCAATTTCCCTAATCCGCATTTTTTGGCACTATTTCCAAGGCAAAATGTTGACTTTGACTTTTCAGCATTGACCTAGCTGCTGTTGTTGTTTGCGTTGACCTTTCACTGAAAGCCTTGACTTTCGGGTTGACTTTTGAGTTGATTGTTGGGCTGTCCTAGAGGGTTGTGTGACATTGCTGGTTGGCTGACCATATTGATACTTTGCTGGTTGAAGAATCATGTGACCACCGTAACGCACCAACATAATTATATATTTCTGGCTTGTCTTCTATCGATCTACTAGTATGTTCTATCAGCATTTTACTTTATTGTTTATGTGATTGTTGTCTGATATTGAAAAGAAAGTAAAGTTGCATCAAGCATAGAACATCTACATAAATTTACATGGTATCATAGCTGAGGTGAAGACAAAGCCCTAATTTGTAGCAATCACCAAAGAAGAGGATGGGTTCCTCAAACTACAATGGCTTCAAGGCTGATGACAAATTGACTGGGAAGGATGACTTCCATGCTTGGAAGATGACATTGGATCTTAACTTGGAAGACCAAGATGTCATGGACTATGTGCAGGGTAAATCCAAGAGCCTCCATTCACTGCTACTGTTGCTGCCAAAACAAAGTACAAGAAGGGGGAGATCAAAGAAAAGCTAATGATCAAGGACTCAATTCACAAGAGTTTGGTTGCCTACATCTCTGAGTTGGGTACATCCAAAGAGATGTATGATAAGTTGGTCCACATGTTCAAGGCCAACAATGTGAATCAAGTCCTATTCTTCAAGAATCAATTGAAGAATCTGAAGAAAGGCAGGGACGAGTCTGTTCAATCATATTTTCTGAAGTTGACCGAGGTCAGGAACAATCTGCTAGCTATTGGGGAGGCAATAGCTTATCGAGAGATGGTACTCACCGCACTTGGAGGGCTCTCATCCAAATGGCATGTGTTGAACACTACCATTCTCAATAATAATGTGATACCTGAATTTGACGAAGTACTATCGAGATGCGTTCAAGAAGAGACAAGAATGAAAGAGTATGAAAATGAAGGAAATGTTGCCTACGCTGCTCATTCTAGAAAGAAGAACTTTGGTGGTCCAAAGAACAAAGGAAGAGCAGGGGCCCAAGGAAAGAAGGGCAAGTGCTACACTTGTCATAGGCCAGGTCACTATGCTAGAGAATGCCTTTTCAAGAAGGATTCTCCTGATAGTGATGACAACAAAATCGGAGGAATGAAAATCAAAGGAACAACAGGTTCAAGGGAAAGAGGAAGGCTCCCTCCGGCGGAAATGGTCAACCTTTCAAAAGGCCGAGAAACTTCAAGTATGAGGAATCAAATGTTGTTGATAAAAGAAATGAATTCATTCTTGTATTTTCCCTCTCTGCTACATCTCCACCCGACACTATGGATGTATGGTTGATAGATAGTGGTGCTTCAAGGCACATCACTGGGTTCAAGGAAGCACTCTTTGATATAGTTGAGAAGGATACTAATCTGGAAATTATCCTTGGAGATAATACCACATATCCCGTGAAAGGGATAGGGACTGTGACCCTCCACTTGTCTCAAGGTCAAGTCCTCCGCTTACGAGATGTACTCTATGTACCTAATTTGAAGAAGAACCTTGTGTCTATATCGGCCATGGAAGACAAAGGTTTCAATGTGGAATTCATTAATGGAAAGGTGTGCATGTGGAAGAAGAACTTCAAGGAAGCTATCACGATTGGGTTTAGAGTTGATACACTCTACCACGTTAGAGGAAGTCCACTAGGAGCGATGACATGTGATACTATCCGACAAACTAAACTATGGCACTGGAGGTTTGGACACCTTCACTACAAGGCCCTCCTCGAAGCAAGGAAGGTGGTGACGGGGATGCCTGAGTTCTCAAATAATCACGAAGGTGTATGTCTGGGTTGTGCCAAAGGAAAGCATACAAGGGGACCTTTTCCCTCAAGCGTCACCAAGACATCTGGTGTCTTGCAATTAGTACATTCTGATATGTCTGGTATGCTGCCCGTGACATCCTTGGGAGGATGTTCTTATTATATGACGTTCATAGATGACTTCTCTCGCAAAACCTAGATATACTTCTTGAAGAAGAAGGATGAGGCTTTCATGGGGTTTCGTACCTTCAAAGCCTTGGTGGAAAATCTGAGAGGGAAGAAAATCAAAATATTGAGGACCGGTAATGGCACTGAATATGAGACGAACGAGTTCAAGAACTTTTGCAGAGAAGCTGGCATCAAAAGGGAGACCACAACTATCTATACTCCTGAGAAGAATGGTGTTGTTGAACGAAAGAACGGGACCATTATGGAAGTTGTCCGTGCCATGCTATGTGACCAGGGTCTACCAAAGTTTCTATGGGGAGAAGTTGCGAACACTGTTGTGTACATACAAAAACGATGCCCACATTCCGCACTGGACTCCAAAAATCTCGAAGAGGTGTTCTCAAGTAAGAAACCTAACATCTCACATTTTAGAGTTTTTGGATGTCTTGTTTATTTTCATGTGCCGAAAGAGAAGAGGAGCAAGCTGGATGCTTCTGGGAATAAGGGAATGTTTGTGGGCTACAGTGAAACTTCGAAGGCCTATAGAGCCTATGTGCCTAGTCAAAGGGAAGTGGAGATATGCCACGATGTCACCTTTGACGAAGATGCTTCCCTGAGGAAAGTAGTCAATCTTCCAAGATCTGAGGAAGATCATGAAGCAAGGCCTAGAAATCAAGAAGAACCGAAGGAAGGATGAGACGATGCCCGATGTTGAAGGACCGATGGACCCGATTGATCCACCTCCTTCACTGGGGAAGAGACCACCATGGCTCAGGGACACTCTCGAGGATGTCGGGGGACATATGGCCCCAAGGGGGGCATTCCGTGAAAGCAAGAAACCGAGTAGATACCAAGGGTATCTAGCAGCCATGAGTACTATTGTACAATCTGAGCCTGGATCTTTTGAGGAAGCCGTAAAGCATCAAGTCTGGGAGGATGCTATGCACGAAGAGTATGAGACCATAATGAAGAATGATGTCTGGGATGTGGTTCCAAGACCGAAGGACAAAGCAGTTGTCACCTCGAAATGGCTCTACAAGATCAAGCATGGATTTGATGGAAGTGTTGAAAAGTTCAAGGCAAGATTCGTTGCCCGTGGCTTCTCTCAAAAGGAAGGCATAGACTATGATGACATATTTGCACCTGTGGCCCGATATACCACCATTCGATATATCATAGCCCTTGCTGCTACGCAAGGATGGAGTCTTCATCAGATGGATGTGAAGACCGCATTTCTGCATGGTGCGATAAAGGAAGAGGTGTATGTAGAGCAACCTCTAGGGTTCAAAGTCAAGGATTGGGAAACCTATGTCTGCAGGTTGAAGAAATCCCTATATGGGCTGAAGCAAGCACCCAGAACTTAGTACGAGAGGATAGATAGCTACCTGATGAATTTGGGCTTCACTCGTAGTAATGTTGATCCAAACCATTACTTCAAGGTTGATAGAGAGAAGCCTCTCATTCTGGTGTTGTATGTGGACGACCTCTTCCTGACAAGTGTTGACCCTCTCATTCATCAGTACAAGAGGGAGCTCACTGCTGAGTTCGAGATGAAGGATCTAGGACTGATGCATTACTTCCTAGGCCTGGAGGTCTAGCAGAGACCTGGCGAGATTTTCATTTCTCAAGGAAAATACATTGTGAAGCTTCTGGAAAGATTTGGTATGGTGAATTGTAAGTTCGTG
Organism: Pinus albicaulis; assembly: GCA_034641835.2. Classification (NCBI taxonomy): domain Eukaryota; kingdom Viridiplantae; phylum Streptophyta; class Pinopsida; order Pinales; family Pinaceae; genus Pinus; species Pinus albicaulis. The sequence goes on along the minus strand of CM076569.1, from coordinate 58,742,855 downwards.
TCGACACCGATGGAGCTCAATTTTAAGAAGTTGAGTGGCAGCGTTGTTGGGCCCGTGTTAGCAAATCCTACTGAGTATCATCAACCTGTAAGGGCCCTGATGTTCTTAGTAAACTCCCATCCAGACATATGTTTTGCAATGAACACTTTGAGTCAACAAATGGTTGAGCCTCATCACACTCACTGGGTTGGTGCCAAGAATCTTCTGAGATATCTTCAAGGCACGAAAACCATGGGCTAAGATACATTGTCGGGAGTGTGACACTTCTTGGATACACTGATGCCAATTGGGCTGACAGCGTGGTGGATTGTAAGAGCACATCGAGATGTTGCTTCACATTTGGTTCTGTTTCGATATCATGGATGAGCAGGAAGCAGAAGTCGGTGGCTTTGAGCACCACGGAGGCCAAATACATTGCAGCGAGTATGGCCTATTGTGAAGTAGTCTGGTTGCGAAAGCTCTTCAGTGAGTTGTTCGGGCATGTGCTAAATACCACCGTGATACTCTGTGATAACCAGAGTGGGATTTGGTTGTCCGAGAATCCCATGTTCCACGATCGATCCAAACATATTGATATCAGGTACCACTTTATCCGGGATATGGTACAGCGAGGTGCCATAAGGCTCGATCATATAGGAACTGATGAGCAAGTCGCGGATATTCTCACAAAGCCCCTGGGGAAGGTCAAGTTCCTAACCTTCCGTGAGAATCTTGGTATCGTGGAACGACCCTATTCTGAGGGTCCTGTTGGACGATGAGCTCTGGGAGCTCTGGGGGACTTTGGGGATAGCTTCTCGGAGCTATAAGCAATCACAGGGCTAGGCTTGCCAAACCTTGTTGGTGTGCTTCTGCCCCACCGTTGTGATGATTGAGTTAGTTCACCTCTCATTATCTGTGCCTCGTATGCATCCTACCCATAGAGTCCAGGGCTCATGGGAAGTACCTCTCATTTGGCCAGTCAGGTGGGAAAAGCTAGAGACTAGTAGCAAAGACTGATGGACGCATCAGAGATTGTCGTACTCTCTATCTACGATGGCAAGGTCCAACCACTTGATCTGGGATCAATTCTAATGAGGTTTCGGAGCTCCTACTGACTTCGGGTCAGATAACTCAACTTCGGGTTGGTGTGAGACTCTTTGTGAGTCCTATAGAGGTTTCGAACCTATGGGCTGAATCTGTAAGCCGGGAATGATGTCTTTGTGACTGACCCACTTCTGTTCTGAAATAAAGAAGATAGCAAAGCAAGTTAAGGCGGGATGACGCACGATGTTTGAATTGCACAGGTGGATGGAGTTCTGCCTAGTTGAGAGGGAGTGTTAATTTTGGACAACTAGATCCAAACTCCATGTTGTGATGCTCAGATGAAGATACCAATATTTTTATTGGGTTCCTCTTTCGGAGAGGTGCAAGATCGATCTAAAGATCATCTTGATCCGATAAGCAGAACATTTATTTTGAATTTATTTTTAATCTATTCAAAATATTGTGCAGGTCAGCCTTAAGGTGTTGTGCCCCAGCAGATGTGTCACACACCCTCAATGATGGATATAAATAAGGTCAATGTTATGTATATTTTATTAATTATTAGTTAGATATAGTTATATTAGGTTTTATTAAGTGAAAGGGCATGATCAAAGATCATGCCTCTTCACCAAGGGACACCATGAGGCTATATTTAAAGCCTCGGTGATTCCCCATTGTAATAATATCTGATATCTCTTATCTATCATCAATAATAATATATACCTATTCAAGTTTACCAGAGTTTTTACACTCCATTGGTATCAGAGCCATCGCTCTTCGGGATCTGTGTGATCACCCAAAATTAAGGAATTATAAGAATTCTAGATTGCAGATTTTTTTTTTTTACCAAGTGCTTGAGCAACAACCTTGGTTTAAAAAAATTAAATAAAATTTGTGCAGATTTTTACCCAACCCTCTCACTCCCACTCTGTGTTCCCTCACAGCCCTCTGCGTTCCCTCACAGCCCTCTACTTTCCCTTATGATATATATGAAGTAAAAAAAAAAAAAAAGATCATTCCAGCAATTATGTACAAGGCAAAACAAATAATAATAAATAAATAAAATCTTGCCCAATCTACGCCTTCCACAGTCATCGATCAGAGAATAAAATAAAATATACATAACACTCCACACGCTACCCCCACCGCCTGCACTCACCTTGCGGCCCTCCCACACTCACTGCACCGCCGCTCGACTCACTCCCATACGTCCCCATTCACAGCCGCAGATAAAACCCTTGGTCCGTTCTTTTTAAAATCGTGAAACAGTGTGTGCCAGAGATTTAAAAAAATTCCAGATTGCAGATTGAGCCACGCAGCCTTCCATTGTGATACCTGAAGGTTACGCTGCCTTGTTCAGGTATTTGTCAAACTCTCCTGTCCGTTATGGTCGGGCCTATCCGTCGGATCTGAACAATAATTTCTGTCGACCCTCTGCGTCACCACCCCTTCCACGGCAATCATCTTTTCCGACTTTTGAACCAGTGTGTCCGGGGGGTTGTGCCCACTCACAAATTAAAACGTCGACTCACCGCAATGCTAATATAAGTTTTTTTTTTTGAAATTATATAAACCATATATTATATAGTTTTCAATTGGTCATTATATAAATATATATTGTAATTATATACTTATTTATATATTATATAGTTTTCAAATTGATAATTATATATATATTTATAATTATATAATTTATTTATATTATATAGTTTTCAATTAATAATTATATATATATAGTTATATAATTTTAAAAAAATAATTATTATTATTAAAAAATAAAAAATAAAAAAAATTATTATTATTATTAATTTAATTAATTAATTAAATATTAATTAATTAATTTAAAAAAAAAAAAAAAGGAAAAGAGAAAACTGGCAAAAAAATATCCCCCACCTCATACACGCTCAATGTCTTCATCGATGTCAATCACTGAATTCCAGAAGAAATTGGGAGATCTTGAGAAACAAATTAATGATAATTCTGAAGAATTCGGAAAGAGATTAGTCGATCTGGAAGGTACAGTTGCAGGGCACTCCAACGACATCAAAAAGATTCATGATACGACAAATCGAATAGAAAGACAAATGTGGCTAAATCATCACGAGGGCACAGAAAAGCAAAGCGAAGCAATGAACAATATGACATAACTCTTCAATAAGCTAAATGATAAGATAGATAAGTTAAGTCAGACACAATCCCCAATATCTCCTAACAGAGAACAAAATCAACAAAACAATTCCGCAGATTCAGGGAACTCAGAAAAGCATCAGGAAAACACTGATTCCCCACATCATCAAGAAGATAGTAATGCAGATTTTCAAAATAAGTAGCTCTGGAATGCATTTGCTAATCAATATCCCCTTCTTGTTCCACCATTAGCATATCAGCGAAAAACCAAAATCGAGCTACCCAAATTTGATGGTAATGAAAAAAATAGCGTTGCATGGCTTAATAAAGCGGAAGAATATTTTGAGATCTATGACATTACTGGTGATGACGAAAAAATTAAACATGCTTCCATGAAAATGGAAGGAGAAGCATATAATTGGTATATGTGATGGAAAAAGACGACGCTCGCTATCAGTTGGAGGAAATTTAAGGATGCATTCTTCAAAAGGTTTCAAGGCATAAAAGAAGAAAAGTTTTTTTCAACGTTTATCAAATTACGCCAAAAAGGAGATGTGGATGAGTACACTCGAGAATGGGAGACCTTGGCAACACGAGTACCTGGATTGTTGGAATCTCGTTTAATTCACTCATCTCATCCTCACATATTCTCTCTCCTCCTCTGATTGGTTCGATCACTTGGAGTCTCTTCTCCTCACACGTGGGAAATCTGGCAGCAGCACTTTTCTATTTTCGGTTTAGGGTTTCTGCAACAAACTTTGACCAGCATTGACTTTGGTCAACGCAAGGTCAAATCGACCCGAAACTCTCCCAAAATATCGATTTCCCTAATCCACATTTTCTGACACTATTTCCGAGGCAAAATGTTGACTTTGACTTTTCAGCGTTGACCTAGTTGCTGTTGTTGTTTGTGTTGACCTTTGACTGGCAATGTTGACTTTTGAGTTGATTGTTTCGTTGTCCTAGAGGATCTGTGACATTGCTAGTTGGCTAACCATATTGAGACTTTGTTGGTTGAAGCATCATGTTGACTGTCATGATGCACCAACACAATTATATATTTCTGACTTGTCTTTTGTCGATCTACTGGTATGTTCTATCAGCGTTTTACTTTATTGTTTATGTGATTGTTGTCTGATATTGAAAAGAAAGTAAAGTTGCATCAAGCATAGAACATCTACATAAATTTACACATGGTCAGCGTTTTCATCAAGAAAGGGAAAAAGAAAAATTTAATTTAAATTAATTACTCCACATTTGCACAAATTGGCCCCCTCCTTGATCAAGTCAGGGTAACCCTTTGAAGGCACCCTTTCGACCCCTTTGGAAGAATATAAATATGAGAGCTCTCCCTCCCATTTGACACATCGATGATCTCTTGTTTATTTCTGATCCAACGAATATAGAAGGAAGAGTGGGAGGCCCAAATTGTAGAAGAAGAGACGACTTGATGACTTGGCACTTCGGAGATCTTGTACTGGTTATTTGTTATCTTGATGTTTTGTTTTCTGGATGAATTGATAAACATTGACTCTCTCTCGTAAGGAAAAATTTCTAGATTTTCCCCTTGTGGGTTTTGCCATAGTCGCAGGCCTAATTTTTTGCCTCTTGTTTCATTGTCTCTTTGTTATTTCTACTGCTTTACTGTGATTAATGGTTGAAATTTTCTTATGTATAATTGTTTGATGATATTGAATGTTATATGTAATTGATGCTAATAAATAACTGGAAGTAGTTATCGATGAAGAAAATTGTTCTAGTATGTTTCTACTACAAATATTAACACAATTCGGCCCTAGTGTAAGTCACAACCATTCGGAGGCCCAAGTTACTATATAAATGAGGCATTTGTCCTCCCTCAAGGACATACTTCGGTTATGTTCAGGAGAAGTTCAGACTCCTGAGGCAAAAGTCAAGCTTATGATCTAAGGCATATTCTTTTGTGTGGGCGCATGAAGAGGCAAGAACTCACATATCTAAGGCAACTCATATATCATCTCTGAGGCAGCTCGCTTAACTATTTTGAGGCCAGCGAAGGGCTTACTCTGAGGCAATTAAGAAGTTCATCTTGTGGCCAGCAAAAGGTCTGTTTTAAGCCATCAAAGTGCGACCTATGAGGGCTAGCAAAACAGAGTTTCTGAGACAAGATCAAAACATGTTTCCTAGGCCAGATTGACTTGTCTAGGAGGATGGACCATGGACCAGGTTTGACCTAGTTGTTGACTTAGATGTATCTCTGTTGGACTAAAGAATTCTCTATTGAAAGGGTTGTTGGGTTTTCCCATGTGGGTTTTTCCAGAGTAAATTTTTTGTGTTCTTTGTGTGGCTGACTCTTTATGATCATTATGTCTTAAATATTATATGTTGAGGTCTTCTGTGTAATTATTGAATGAAGGAATAATAAATAAGAATGTCAAAAGATCAAAATCATCAAAAATAATTATCAGTATAGAAGACAATAAAATCAACCAGGACTTCGTTGAAATTTGAACTAACATATTTTAATGTCATAAATACAATACCATTTAAATAAAATTTATGAAAACTTGTGATCATGTATAATGAAGTTCAGAAATCAATGTTCTGGTTTTCGAACTTACAATTTAGAGCTATATACATGCATGTACTATGGATAAACAGAAAACCATGTCAAGCAATTAGCAGCACTTAAATCCCTTGATAAATGGTACCTAGTGATCTAAATTCTTAGGAAGTAGTTTCAGGTCCTCGTTACTCCATAGCCCATCAATCCAAGCCACTATCGAGAGGACATTATCAAACAGGCTCCAAAGATGATCCTTGACATTCCTGGATCAGACCCTCCTCTCTTACGACCTATCTTCTACTTGTGTTTGTACCTGTAGTTGGTTCTGTTTATTTCATGGGGCTTTCTTTTTCTTCTTGTTCTTTAAGATTTACGTTTTCTGTAGTACTTTTGGTAAATGATGTTTTCACTCCACTCACTGCCATTTTGATATGTTGTACATTACAGTCCCCTTGCCCTATTCTGGTCTTCAGTGAACATCAATATAATGTCATTTCACTTCCATGGATGTAATAATGGAAATAAGAAATATTTACTATTCTGAACCAGCAGTTTGAAATTAGCATTAACAGCGTTCATTGGAAGGGTGTACAATATAACCACAGAACAACCTGGATGTTTATTTAGAACCAGATTGTGGCAAGGGAAACTTTCAATAAGGCAACTTCACTTAAAAAGATAGATCTAACTATAGTTGTGTGAGGCAACGAACCTGTTTCCACATTTGTGCACATAAGCCACCTAGTTTTTTACTATACGAATCTCAGTGTCTCACACCTACCCCAACAGCATAGTTGCAACCAGAGCTAGAGATTCAGAATTAAGTGTCAACCCCGATCAGTTTATTGAACTGTATAATATAAATAAACATTTTGAAGCATGAATAGTTTGGGAAACTGTGCCCTAATATGGCAGTTGAAGACTGGAAAAGTCTTGACAACACACTTAACATAAGAACAAGTGTCAATGGTGTTAAAAGATATAACAAGAACAGGTGTTTTTTAAAGAATAGGAAGAAAACCTCCAAAATTGCCATACCAGAAGGCTTAGAAAAAATGTTAACATCAGACATGTTTACACCAAAAAATTTCTGGAGTGCCTAGTCATAAAAACCAATAAGGAATTTAAATACAAGGCCATCAAACTTGATTGTAAAACAATACAAGCTCGAAGCTTTAAAAGAATTGGCTCATGGTAGCCATAAATATAAACAATGGAACTTGAGGAATGTGGAATGTACACATGTGCCTCACCAAAAACTCCACTAACTATGAGAATTTTCTTGCAGGTATTCCTTTTCAGCTTTCTCCATCCGCTTTCGGAATTCCGTCCACTCATCTCTACATCTGTTTCGGACCTGGGGAAGATATATTTGTAAGTACAAACAAGGAATATGCATATAGAAATAATAAATCTGTAAACGTGGTAGATTAACAAACTATAACAGCCTGAATATATTCGGAGAGAGGAAATCAAGAAATATCGCCTACCCCTTCCCAACCTGGCCTGCCCTGTTGAGATTCACCCTGCAAAATTCACCATGCAAGGATTAGAAATAAAAAAAACCAATTGCATTATAAAGCAACTAGATTCTGACTGAACAATTTTTCATACTACATACTAATTTGAACGCAAGGTTATCAGGGGAAGAGTGACATCAGGGACATCACCAAGTACAAGGGCCTCAACAGACCTATCTTGTATGGTCAGGGTAAATCCCCTATGTGCCGAGGACATCTGGATATGTCCTAAGTACTTGTGCCTTTTTTTAAATTTTCACTTCAAAAAACAGGCGTACCTAAAGAACCCATCCCAAATATAAATAATCTCGCACATTAAGCAGACTAAATACCTAATATAAGCCTTTATATTAAAAAGAAGTAGACACAACATATTTAAAAATTTAATAATAAGCGAATGAAAAAAGAGAAAAAAAAAACATCTACAATGCAGCTTAGCGGGATTGTTCTTTCAACTGTGCATTGTTTAAGTGATGAGGACAGATGTTTGAGCAAGGAATGATTTTATAATGCAGCTTAGTAGAATTGTTCTTTCAACTGAGAAGGCATTGTTTAAGTGAAGAGGACAGATGTTTGATAAAGGAATGATTTTACAATGCAGCTTAGCAGGATTTTTCTTTCAACTGAGAAGGCATTGTTTAAGTGAAGAGGACAGATGTTTGAGCAAGGGATGAGTTTCAGCTTGGGAGAGCTTGGAGAGAACGTTGTCTTTTTTTAATTAACACTGCACACATGCTTTTTGTTACTTGTACTATTTCAATTGCATATAGTTATTATGATTTAGTAATTCTAAATGAAATAAATTTGTCATATATGCTGTATGAGTCATGATTCTATCAAATGAATAATGAATCAAATAGTTCAGTAGATTTTTTTCACTACTAAAAAGAGAATCAATGATTATGGTATATATCTAATAATCTATTTTAATGTTCATTCTTTGTATGGCTCAATTCTCTTATTCTAGATCTTTAAATTGTATATTTTTTTTAGATCTTTATAATTATAAATCTACATTTATCAAGAATTAATGATGGTCCCCTGGAGTTAGCCTCCGGCAATGCCAGAATCTCATTGCCAATCCTCATATCCCTCATCCCCTAAACTTCCAGTCTGTCACAAAACCTCATCCCAGTCCACTAACCCCAAGTTGAATTTACGAAAAGCAGTAACAGATCAGCAAATCACATGCACAAGTTTATTGTTTTCATGAAATATTATCCTAAGATGTATTTTTCATCGACCAGCAAACCTATAAAAGGCATTCATAAGAAATCGGCATTGGAAAAAACAACTGTAAATTTAAAGTTACTATTACCTAAGATTTAGCTTTTGCTTTTTCCAAGGAAAACTTGGTAAAACCCAAGTGATGTTTCCCCAAATTCGTGGATGGCATCCCTAGTAGACCTGTCAGTGTAGACTAGTGTGCATAACCCAGGGGAGATTCGAACAGGACACCTACTGGCATGGAACAAAATAATGTGCAAAAAAGTTCACAAAAACCATTTAAGATAACCCCTTGAGTGATTACCTGAGATTTACCTATTTCAAAGTTACTACCATTTTTTATTTCACAGATGTATTATTTAGTACCATAAGTCTGTCTTGTTATGAATGTACTACTATTTTTTATTTTTCTTTATGCCTATAACAATTGTAATTAGTTTTATGAAAATAGTTTTCAATAGATAAATATAGATAAAAAAATGCTTGTTTATCAATTTCTCTCAGCCACCTTATACCCTATTTTCTATATGCCTATGAGCTATCAATTGTAACTAGTTTTAACGAACATAGTTGACAGGTGGGGTAGGCGGGTGTATAGCAGATGTTTATCGAGTTCTCTCCCCTAACCTATCCTCTAAAATTCCCATATGTCATGAAACATCATCCCTGTTAGTTTTACCTGCCTGCTCCATCACTGTTCCCCTTCGCTGCAGCTTGGTGTGCTTCAGCAGATACATTTTGCCAAAGTTTTTCTGCAGTGGAGCGATCAGTGTGTAAGGGCACAGCAGCATTTAGTAGGCACCCTTGTGATAGAGGTGCATGCTTGCATCATTGTTATTTAGAAGCACCATTCCAAATTAAGAAAGCACTGTCCTTTCGTATTTTCGGCTAGCTGTTAGCTCTAGTTAGCTGCTGTTCTATTTTTAGACTAAGCACCTTGCAAGTTGCATAAGAAAATTCAAATTTAGCCCAGAGCATAAATCCCAAGGAGGCTATCTCCTTCAGGGTGCTTTATTCTAGGAAGCTTTCTCTCATGCAGACTGGAAACTTTTCTCTACACAAACTTAGGGTTAGGGTTTTCTATGGGGGGCAGACAAGGCATGCCCCAAGAATGCAGAGTTATTTTTGTAGCCTAATCTCTCTAGAAATACAAGGAGAGATAGGGCACTGCATATGAGGTAGAAGCAGGTGCTTTGATCAATTATATTGTATTTTTCTTCTTCCAGTTAATAGAAGACGTGACTGAGTGCTGCAGCTTTGCACTTGCTGTCATAATTTTCAGAGTGTTGCGTTTGTAGATCTACAGTTCCTTCATCCATCGTTTTGATAGTTTCTCGTTTTCTCTGTTACCTAGCATTTATATAGGAGTGCAGGTCTGCTTACCATGAATATATCAGAGCCACAGATCTGAAATCTTCCTAAATCTATGCATGGAGATGGCTGCTCGTTGTGAGATGGTGCTTTTAGAAGGCTTCAATGGGTGTGACACCCAAGACTCTTGAATGATTGAAGCATTTGAGAACTGTGAGAAATCCTACAGTATGATGCCCTAAGTGTTCTAATGATTGGTGTCTTCTGTGTGCCTAAGAGTGGTGATCTGCACCTGTGATATAGGCTGCCAAACTGATTTTCCTTTTTCAGCTGATTTGTTTCGTGATGTATTCCAGGAGTTGCAAATATGAAAAGACTTGGTCTTAAAGAGTGAGACCATCTAGAGGGTGCTTCAAAATTTACAGCTGGGAAATGCATATTGGAGATGCCACTGGAGGAGGTTGATCTTTGGTGTTTCATTGAGAAGGTTACAATACCTATTGATCCCACATTGTTGACTGAACAGATTAGAAAGGAAGCCAGCCAAAGCTAGCAGAATCAACCTTGATTCTCTGAAGGACCATTTGATCCCTCACATTGCAGAGAAGAAGTCAGACTAGCAAATGTACAATGCCTTGATCACTGTACCGAACTGTGAATACTTTCACAAAATGTAGTTGAAGAACAAGCTCACTACCACATGCATGAGGGATAGAAAGACAGTGTCTAGTTGTCTTATGAAGGTCATGACTCACTGAGCTTCAAGATCAGTGCAATGCTATTGTGGAGAACGTGGAGGGTGAGGAGCTGGTTCCCATAGCATTAAATGGTTATCTTCAGACACCTTTGATCGAGATGCTTGTGCTCATGAGATGCTTCCCACGTTTTAAATTCTTTGGAAACATTTCATCTAGGAGGAGATCAAATTGGACATTGTTTCAGCTAAAGTGGAGAAGAGTCAAAACGTAGCCCTCATCAAGAAGATGAGGAAGGGTGGTAAGAAAAAGGACAACCTATGAAGGGTCAAAATTGGAAGAAAGAAGATTCAAGTTCTTCAAATCAGTAAAGAAAGACTCAAGTCATGTTAAGTGCTTCAAGCCCCACAAGATGGGCCAACATGATTTTAAATGCCCTGTGAAGAAAAAGGGGAAGAAAGGCAGCAGCAAATGCAGTTTGCAAGGAGTGTAGAAGCTTTAGTCAGACCAAATTAGCACCCAGCTTGACATAGTGTTCCCCAAGGTTTCATGCCTTTCCACTAACCATTTTTTGTGTTGGGCGGTATGTGGACAGTGAAGCATCTAGACACATGAACTTCAACAAGAAGGTCATCAACAAACAGCCGGCATGCAAGTGGAGTTGGTAGATGATGCCACATATGTATTTATAGGGATAGGTTCAAATTTCAATCTCATTTCGCATGCCATTAGGTGATGTTCTTAAGCTTGATTATGCCTTATATGTTCCTGGCTTAACTAAGAATCTTCTTTCAATGTCAGCCATGACATCTTAGATATATGGGTGAGTTTGGTGATCAACATGTCATTATCAAAGATCATTACCCTAATCTTGATCATGTTATAGTCAAAGGCCTATCAGCCAATGTCCTATAAAGGTTGCACATGTTGATCCAATAAAACATGAAACTTTTTAGTGCATGACAATGTCAACTTATGTGATCTTTGGCACAAGAGATTTAATCACTTACACTATGGATCATTACCACTCTTAAAGAACATGATGCAAGAATTTTCAAACTCCAAGATCAAAAAGACTAAAGTGTGCAAGTGCTATGCACTTGACATATCTTTGTATTCTCTAGGTGGAAAAACTAGAGGAATTAGCTTGCAAGGCCCATTTAGGGGCAAGTCCCAATTTGGTGATTTGGGGTTCGCAACCTTCCAAAACTAGTTTGAGACAACAAAAAACACTTTTTGGGGTCAAAACTTTGCATGCATAGCTCCTAGCCCCTCAACGTTGATCTACACACCAAAAGCTTTCCAATTATGCAAAAATCACCTCAATCGAAGTTCTTATGTAGAAGTTATGCCTCCTAGAATTTGACCTACCTTGTTGACCACCATGGTACAAGTGGATGCTAGTGGATGCTATGTCAACCCCCATTACTCACACATGTGGAGGTAGTCATGTGTGGAATTTCAAGAAGATTCTAGAGGGTCCAAAACCCTAACATTAATCGAAGGTTGAGGCATGCAAAACCCTAACCCTAACCCTAATCCTAGACAACTATTCGGTGATGTTAAATACTAAGCCAACAGGAAGAGGAGTTTCATTCTTTTGGTATTGTTATTTTTCCATAGTTGACCAAAGCATCTAGGAGTGGTATATTGAAGCATAACAAAGGAGGTAGAAGATTCAATAGAAACTATTCAGGCCACAACGTCCATGTCAACTCCATAGTGAGCGCCCCTTTCATTTTACTTGCATTTATTCATTAAGAAAAAGAAAGAAAATCATAACCTTGCTTTCTATTTGGCATTTTTCCTACATTAGGTCTTCCAAGTCAAATATTTTGTTCATTTATGTGGATGGTGTGTTCATTTGCTTGTTCTTTTCATTTTGTTTTAGTTATTTTCATAAATTTGAACACTAAGCTAGTAATAATAAATCTGAGATCTAAGGTAATAAACTACATAATAAAATATTTCAAAATATTGTAAAATTTGTTGTGATGAATTCTTCTATTATCCACGACAGTGTACAAATCATAATAATTATTATGTTTCCTTCATTGACGATTCCTCTAGGAAACCTTGGACTTACTTTATCAAGACCAAGGATGGAGTCTTCAATGATTTCCAACAATTTAAGTCTCTTGTTGAGAATTGGACAAGTGAGAAGATTAAGGTGCTAAGGTCTACCAATGGAAAAGAGTGTAAGCATGAAGAGGGGGCTAATAATGCAAAACCGTCAATGTAACGGGGTTGCAAAGTGGAGGAATGGGTTGATCATAGAGATAACCACAGCGATGATTCCTGTTTTAGATTTACCCATGTGTCTTTGGAAAAAACATGCAATATATTTGTATACATTTTGAATAGGTGTCCTCAGAAGATATTAGAGCACCAGACACTAGAAGAAGCTTTCACTAGTGAGAAACCAAAAGTATCACACTCTCATGTTCTAGGTTATGTTGTGTATATTCATATTTATTGATGAGAACAGATCTAAGCTAAACCTTCTAGTATGAAGGGTATCTTTGTTTGATACAATGAGTCCCCAAATGCTTATAGCATCTATCTGTGAAAATTCCTTGATTGCAATTAGTGAAAATTTATCTCCTAATTGTTTAACAGTTTATTTGTTATTACGGCAAATATTGATAAACTCACAATTGCAATCTTCACCAAAATTAAAATATGCTATAGAAAATAAGTTGGAAGCTGAGAAAATAAGCGAGCAGACAATAAAATAGACACAATCATTTTTGGATTAACATCCCCAAAAAAACCTCGAAGGGGAATCCGGTGCAACAGATGATGGTTTATTTTATTATTATGCAGTAGTAAAAATATGAGTACAATAATTTGGATGCCCAACTGGCAATCCTTTCGCTAATAATCTAGCCAAAATAATATGGAGAAAATTTCTCCCTCTGCAAAAAACTCAGCATCTCTCTGGCTTGCTCACACTGTTGGCCTGGGCAAGTCATTCAGCCCCTAAATCAACCTCAAACTAGGTCGTCTCGTCTCCTCCTGCCTTTGAAAAAATTCACTCTCACTTCCTAATGATCTTTCTGGCTTCCGACAACTGAAACAAACCCTTCCCTACAATTCGTTCAACTGGACTAGCTAACTTGCACTGCTTGGACGACTTTCTCTGCAAAAGATTTTTTCCTCCCTTTTCCTGCCTCTTCGGCAGTGGAAAACAGTTGGGTAACTCCTCTGGAATTCTCTCTTGTTGCTCCCACACTCTGATGCTCTCCCTTTGGCTCAAACTCTTCCTTCATTGAATCTTTGCGCACTGTGTAGCTCGATTAGCCTAGCTCTTGCTATCTCAACTATGTCTATCTCCATCCCATCGTCATGCTCTTATAATCTCTCGTTGGAGCTTCAATGACCATGATTAGATTCTCATCAACAGCTAAGATCATCTTAGACTCGATCTGTGTGAGTCTCTAAAGCTTTCTCGATCATCCTTAATTAATTCCCATTAATTAATCAATTTTCCTAAGTTAGGTAATTTTTAATTATTGATCAATTAATTTAATTAAGGTGTTTCACAAGCCTATCTCACGAAACATTTTATGAGCTTTGGAGATCTCGTGTTCCTTAGTCTCTTAGACACAAATCGATACTAGAACACATGTCTGATGCTACCAAAATCTAACACTCCCTCTTAGCGAGGAAGGTGTTCTCTCATAAACATCTCCCCTTTGTAGTTGGACCATATTGTCGGTGTCTGACACCTACAACATGTTACCATCCGCCAAGCTACTACGCATACTCTCATTCATTTGCTAACCTTGTAATTGAACTACTTTGCATTTGTGCTACCGCTGACATTGCATTGTGCCTCCCTACACTGCTACGAACAATGTTTGCACTACATCCGATCCAGGGTTGGGGGAGAGCCCCCCCCACCCCCTCAAATCCGCTCCCGGAGCACGCTCCGAGTGGGAGCGAATCGAGAGCAACCAGGGCGCTCCCGAAAATCACTACCATAGGGAGCGAATTACGGGAGTGTGCTCCCACAAAAAAAAATCGCTCCCTGGCTTTTCCACAAAAAAAAAAACATAAAGATGTTCCAAACACAAAAAAAATTCAAACAAACAAGAATTTTAATAAGGAAGCCTAATATTCAAGCCTATGGCCCTAGTATTGATATGCAATTCATGGTAATGTTAAATTCTTAAAGTAAAAGTGACATTCTCCTTTATCTTTCATTTTCATCCCTTTACTTAAATTTTTAACATTACCATGAAATGACTCAAGATGTTTGAGAGTGGTTCTGACCTCATTGGATTTCATATGGAGAAAGTAGAATTTTAGATCTCACTCAAAATCCAACAGACTTATCAGTTTTTCAGGATTTCGGGATTGGGGGGATTGCAATGTTTCCATTGGATTTTGTCATGTACTAGGGTATGGAACTCGTATTTAATCAAGAGCACCAAGCCCTCTATGTACCTTGGTGTTAGTGACATTGGTTGTCGAACTCCTCTATCAAGACCCTACTAAAAATGTACCCATCACTCAAACAAAATCTTGACTTGACATGCTACATTTTTTCTATCTTATGTTAATTTCTTGGAGGGTGATATTAATGACAAAGATCCCAAGATAGGCAATGATTTTGATGATATGTAGGTATTTTTTGTAGCATGAATTTTTTGATGCTAGAGGCCATCTAGAGCCTATTTGTTGATGTATTTTCGGTCCAGAGATGAATTGCACATGATGTTATTTTGGTTATGTGCACCCTTACATGCTATATAAATGAGAACTTGTAACTTGTGGACATGTGGTTGATGAAGATTATAACTTCTAGATGATTGATGTTATATGGTTTAATCCATGTTTTTATGTTTTTTATATCTAATTCATCTTTCTACATGCTTTTGTTGACATATATGCATCAAAATATATAAAAATATATATTATATAAAAAATCGTTGCCGACGCGGGAGCTTTTGAAGATGTCGCTCCCTGCTCTTGCTCCCAAGCAACCTTGATCTGATCTCATGTTGTTGTTGCCACAACTACTACAACAGAGAACTGATCTATTGTCCCTGCAACTGGCTTCTGCAATTGTCCCTTGAGTTTGTGACTGCAACTAGCTCTACTCTGTCAACTGAGTATCTAAATGCGCCCAACTGTCTTTGTGCCCCTCTAGTATCTAACAAATGTCAACAATTAGCTCAACACTGTCTCTCAAGATCTGACTATGCCTTGTTGACATCTTGATCCTCCTGCTACTGAAAATTGTGGGCCTCCATATCCAAGGTAATGATCCAAGAGGAAACACTTGTTCAATGTTGTCCTCTTTGAACCTTGCTCGCACCTACAACCCTAAAGCATCACACTCCTCCATCCGTAGGTATAGATGTTATCAATGAAAACTCCTCCATCCTGGAGGTTAATTCATCTATCTTTGTCGAAGCTATTGTCTATTGTTGCCCCTTCTTGTTCTTCTTTCTTTTCAGACATTGGGTGACGTAGTGACCAAATTCACCACATCTGAAGCACTTGACCTTCGACGGGTCCTTCTTTTCCTTGCCTCCCTTTGAGCCTTGTCCCTAAGTTGCACCCTTCTTCGCCTTCCCTTTAGTAGCAAGGGAAACATTTTCTTCCTCCTCAGCTTTCGGTCCTTTGTTGCTACTACTGGTAGTACCCTCAACTAGGTTGAGCCTTAGCTCCTCTTGTGTGAAATCCACTCCAAAGGTGTTCACAATCTAGTAGCTGGCCTCGTCCACTGATCCCTTGAACGAAGGTCATCCACTCCTTGGTGAACCCATTTAGAGTTATTCGCACAAGCTCCTTGTCTTCAAGTTTCTCCCCTACAGCCGCCAACTCATCACGGATACTCTGAATTCTAGAGGGGTAAGAGGGCACGCTCTCACCTTTCTGCATTTTTGTGGTCCTCAGCTTCTCCTTGAGAATCATCTTACATTCTCAGATGGATTCTGGTATAGCTTCACAATGGCATCCCACATATCCTTTGTTGTGTGTTTCCCTGCAATGTGTGGAACAATATGATCTCGGACCCAATCCTCGACCAACCTCTTCGTCTTGGCCATCTCTTTCTTGAAGGTAGCCAACAGTTGTGCATCTATTGGCTCTGCCATGACTTTTGTCACAAATTCCTTCAAAGCATGCTCATCTAACAAAAAATGCATCCTAGCCTACCAGAACCCAAAAGTAGAGGCTCCATCAAGTCTATCCTAATCCCTGAGTCCTACTGAAGCCATCTCTGCAAAAACTCAAAAACTGGGAAATAAACTGAAATCTCCTCTCTTTCCTGCAGCCCTGCTTTTGTTACTCGCACTTCTTTAGGAAATGTGCAGATTTGTTGTTGTCTACCTTCGGATGTCCTTCTTCAGTATTCACATTGCCTGCTACCTCAACTGGGCAACTAGCTCTACCTTCCGAAAGTCCTTCTCCGAAAACTGGCACATGTATTGTTGCTCCTCAAGCTCGTACTGGGTGACTGGAAAAATTGCTACAGCCTACTGCTAGTAGAAATCTCGAATCTCCTCCTCAAAACCGAATCTAGACTTCTGAGAAATTCTGGAAATTCCTCTCCATTGTGCTTCTCTCTTCCTATCCCTGCACAAATTGGCAGCTAAAACCCTCACTTCAAAACTTTTACGTCGATATCTACTCAACAAACTAACTGATCTACTCACTCATATATGGTAATTCACATTGTCTAGTTGGCCTGCATAGATTTGGAGAAAATGTGCTCAGATCTCCATCTAAAACAACACAATTATGTTCATCTTGCTTTTGAGCCTCTGATATGATCTTCAATGCTCTGATACCATGTGAAAATTCTTTGATGGCAATTACTAGAAATTTATCTCCTAATTGTTTAACAATTTATTTGTTATTACAGAAAATATTGATAAACTCACAATTGCAAACTTCACCAAAAATAAAATATGTTATGGAAAATAAGCTACAAGCTGAGAAAATATGCACATAAAATAAAATAGACATCATAATTTTTGGACTAACGTCCCCAGAAAAACCCCAAAGGGAAAATTGGTGCAGCAGATGAGGATTTATTTTATTATTAAGCAGCAGTAAACATCTGAGTAAAATAAACTGGATGCCCAACTGGCAATCCTTCGGCGAATAATCTGGCTAATATAATATGGAGAAAATTTCTCCCTCTGCAAAACAACTCAGCCTCTCTCTGGCCTACTCGCATTGCCTCTCTAGTCGCTCGCACTACTAGCCAAGGCAAGTCATACGACCCCTTAATCAACCTCAAACTGATTCGTCTAGCCTCCTCCTGCCTTGGAAAAAATTCGCTCTGCCTTCCAGATGATTTTCTTGGCCTCTGATAACTGAAAAAAACCCTTCCTGACAATTCACTCAATTGGAATGGCTAACTCACACTACTTGGACGAATTTCTCTACAGAAGATTTCATCCTTCCTTTGCCTGCCTCTCCAGCACTAGAAAACTGTTGGGAAACTCCTTTAGAATTTTTTGCTACTCCCTCTCTCTGATGCTCTCCCTCTGGCTCGAACTCTTCCCTCGTTGAATCTTTGTGCATTGGGTAGCTCGATTTGCCTAGCTCTTATTGTCTCAACTGTCCATCATCATGTTCTTATAATCTCTCACTGGAGCTTCAATGACCATGATTAGATCCTCATCAACAGTTAAGTTCATCTTAGACTCGATCCGTGTGAGTCTCTAAAGCTTTCTTGATTATCCTTAATTAATTCTCGTTAATTAATCAATTTTCCTAAGTTAGACTTGGGCAATTTTTAATTAATGATCAATTAATTTAATTAAGGAGGTTTTGCAAGCTTATCTCGTGAAACCTTTTACGGGTTTTGGAGATCTCGTGTTCCTTAGTCTCTTAGACACAAATCGATACTGGAACACATGTCCGATGCTTCCAAAATCTAACACTATCTTCCATCAAAGCGAGAGACGAGAATGAGCCAAGTTGTGAAATTTGATGAGGATGCATCGTCCTTTATGTCATCGGAGCTCCGTGTGAGGCAGAGAGTGAACAGGTTATGTTTCACATATTTATGGTAGAGTACAACAAAACCAAATGCAAATCAACCAAGTACCATTCAAATAGCTAATACGACGCAGGAGCATCAAGGTTCCAAATTTTGTACATTTAGTAGAATCTAGGGGTTTTATATTTTCAAGGGAGTTGGTTCCCTAAGTATTTAATTAATGTAATTTTCAATGTTTTGAGTGGATTTTATGTGAGACATTTAGAATAGGATTTAATTAAATATTGTGAGGCATATTTATGTTCTCGAATGTAGGAAAACATGAGTGATTCGTGAGGATTGAGAGATTCTGAAATATTCTAAATCTTAGACTAAAAATTGGTTTCATGATTTTGTGGAATTAGAGAGCATCCTTAGGAATTAGTTGAGTCAAATGTGGATTTAGAGGATTCCTAGGATTTAGTTGAGCAAATTATGGATCTAAACCAGAATTGGTTGCAGAATTCTTTTGTATATATTTGTAAGCCTCAAAGGCATTAAGATACCATTCTTAGATAGGTAATAGAGGAGATGTGATTGTAAGCCTACGGACAAAGAGAGAGAGAGAGAGGGATGAGAAAAGGCCACTGATAAAGAAAATCAGGCCGAGAGAAGGTTTCATTACTGTAAATATTTGATTGTGAATATAAGACTCAATTTTGAGTTTATGTGAGTGCAGTGAATTGATGTAATTCTTAGTTTATTAATGAATTATAAATTGCATGTGTAATCAGAGTGTCGCAGCGGAAGTGTGATTGGCTCGGGTTTGTAATTTGGGTCTGGCTATTGGCCTTTGGAAATTTATATATATTCTATCGTATTAATAAAAAAATACAAAAATAGTGTGAGTAATGAGCTGGAGTTTTGATGTCTATGTTGAGTTAATGATTTGTCTTTTGGAGCGTTGTGTCTGAGATGAGCCAGAAAGTGAGAATTGAGTGAAGTCGCAGTGATTAACTTCGAGAGTCTCTATGTTATGAGATTTCAGCCGAGAGGAGAAAATCGATTACATTTACCCGAAGGTAGCGACCCATGATTTTCCTTTAAATTCTAGGGAAAGCATGAAGATTGAAGATAGACGGCGGAGATCAAATCGCAGAATTGAAGTGAAAGCGCAGGGATGAAGCGAGAATTGACGGTCAAGATCACTTCGCAAATATAAGTGGGAGAACAGAGGAGGAGCCACGTGTCGGCATATCGCATTTGGCTGAAAGAGTTTTGGGATTGCGATATTACGATAAGCATTGAAGTTGCGATAGCCGAAATGTGATAAAGCGATAAGTTGTGATTTCCGATAAAGCCTAGGTTGCAATAATGCGATATAGAATCTGCGATGTCATATATGCGATGCGGAATATGCGATGTATTATTGCGATGGGAGTCTCGGTAATGTGAATCAGTCACGTACAACACGTAAAAAGCAGGGTAAAGGTAAGTTGAAGCGTTTAATGTTAAAGCGCACATATGAAGGATTATTTTGGGTTTTGACCCGAGATTCCACAAAGCTTGTTATTGATGATTATCCCATGTGATCGGGATTCTTTTCCTTTTAACTTTAAGTATTGAAGTATAAGGTTGGATTGAAGGGAGCTTCCGCACTTTTAATTTTGATAATAATTAAGTGGGTTTGTAAAGGGGTGAAGAGGTTTTATGAACCTATCCGGATACACCAAATTCGGAGTGTATATTATGTTATGAATATAATACCAGGGGAAGAGCGGGCTTAGCCATTAGCCCTGCATCATTTGGTAATAGAGCAGTAAAAGCTCTTTTGGGAGAAAGTTAAAGGAGAGTTATGTTCTTGAAGTTATATGTGCAGAATATAATTGTGATTGCAGGAAGAAGGATCAGATTTTAAATTTGACAGGTAGCAGACACACAGAGCTAAAGTGTGGCTGAGTAGACCTTTGCTTTGGTTAGTATAATTCCATTTAGAAGTGTTATTCTAAGTTAGAAAAGCACTGGATTTTCTTATTTTAGAGTAGTTGTTAGCTCTAGTTATTAGTTGTTAGATTTTTAGACTAGGCTCCTTATACGAGACTATTCAGATTTAGCCTAACATGAAAACCTCAAGGAGGCTAGAGCATGTATACATGTTGAATTGACTTATCTCCCTTGAGGGCACTCTAGGATGTTCTCTCTCATGCCAACTGGGAGCTTTTCTCTAGCTAGGGTTAGGAATAGGGTTTCTACTCCCAACCTCAATGCACCTCGAAAATGGGCAAATTATTTTTGTACCTTAATCTCTCCAGTTATACAATGAGAGATAGCATGCTCCATATGAGGTAGAGACAAATAGGTGTTTTGAGCTATTACATTTTCTTTTTCATTTTCAAGTAATAGATGATAGATGTGATTGGGTGCTGCAGACTTTGTCCTTCATGTCATAACTTTGAGTGTTGTGTTTGTAGATTTAGCCTACCTTCATTTTTTGTTTTGATAGGTTTTCATTTTTTCTGTTACCTAGGATTTGTTTGAGTGCAAGTCTGCTTACCATATGTTACCTCGCATTTATCATGAGGATTGTGTCCCAGTTTGAAGGCCCTGATTAGACAGGCTGCACATAAAGTATTGTAGCCTTTTGCTATTTCTTGTCATCTGATTGCACAGATTTCAGTAATTATTGTTGTTCAATTGGATTATCTTCACACATAGCATACAGATTTAGAATCATTCGATGGAGCATTATGGTTTATTTAAGTGTTAGTTTCATAGGAAACAACATGAATTAAAAATTTAACAATTCCAGTGCCCCCACCCCCAAGCCTTAGCGGAATATAATAAAGATATTGTAAACATTGTTAAACCACATAACAGGAACACTGTCAACCATATGAGCAGACTCTAGTAATAACAAATTGTTACCCAAAAAAATCCCATGTTTCATACAGTTGACACCTCAAAAATTGGCAAATTAGAATATAAACAATATCAAAGCATAAATTCATGGCATATACCAACATCAGGTCTTGAAATCCACATTTAACTTCCCAGACAAGTGGCAAGTTGTAGCATGTTTTCCACAGTTCCTTACAGGAATTAACAAGTTACCTGGTTTCCCAATGAAGGGACACCGTTGTGAACAATCCACTGTGCATCAACAACTCCAACTTTCTCGTTTGCAGGCTACAAAACCAAGCAATAATGTATTAGTTTCCAAGGGGCACTATCCAATGCTCAAACAGTTCATAATTTACTGCATTCTATTGGTAACAAACATAAAAATGTTCACCAGATATGACACCCAACTCTCAATGCACTAAACAAAAATCTCAGTGTTCCATCCGCATAAATTTAAATTTGAAGGGATAATTTCCTGAAGGTCTTGAAAAGATGAGGTCCAAATTAACTAGACAATTATCTGATCCAACTTGGAAAATTTTAGCTTCCAACTCAAGTTATATCTAACAAGAGACCAGGTGAAGGGAAATTTATACAAGCTACCAACATTGAAAAATGCCATAGCCATCTATTAGTCCAAGCTTCCAATTAAAGAGACCCTCATTTGCTGGGATATCCATCCTTTGTCAGGACATCCAACAAATTGCTGCCCTCTATAAAGCCATTTTATAATCCAAACAAACGGAGTTTAAAACACCCTGACCTCACTCTTCTCATTTACATATAGTATCACATTTAGATCTCTTACCTATGATCAAATAGAGACAAAAACCCGTATATGTTATAAGAAGGATATCCTACTTTTGACTATGAACTATTAAAAAGCATAACAAGTTCAAGTAAAGAAGAAAGAAATTATACTAGATGTTCACAAATGACCAAAATAGGTAAGAAGGACTAGCAAAAACAACAAGTCATCATGGCAACTTGGTAGTGTTGAAATCAATTTTTCTGTGCAAAAATATGTACAAATAAAGATAAAAAGTACGAAGGGCTAAACCCAAGAGGTAACCCAAGAAAAGAAATAGAAATAGGTACTAGTCGATGGAAGAAGAGAATCACAAATCTGCAACAAAAGCATCAGAGGACAGCATGTTATCAACTATTATGAAGGTACAAATATGAAGCAAGCCTGAGAATACCACATAGGGAATGTCTTATATTCTGTACCATGTTGGATAATCCTTGGGGGAAGGTCAAGTGCTCCCTATTGTAGCTCCCTTGAAAATCCAAGCCCAATAAAAGAAACCTGGTAATGGACA
This sequence comes from Pinus albicaulis, assembly GCA_034641835.2. Classification (NCBI taxonomy): domain Eukaryota; kingdom Viridiplantae; phylum Streptophyta; class Pinopsida; order Pinales; family Pinaceae; genus Pinus; species Pinus albicaulis. Next base: position 58,720,236 of record CM076569.1, on the reverse strand, counting down.
CCTATCTACACAACCTAAGGAGGGCAATGCTAACAAGTTTGTCCATCCATGGGATGCAGTGATTAGAATCAACGCAGACCTTGTGAGAGAAAACGCTCAACTGATTGAGTGGAATCATGAGGCCATGTGACTAATGTTCCTGAACCTTGTTGAGAAAAACAATGTGGCTACCAGTCATCTATAAAAAATGCTTTGAATAGCAGACCATATTGGAACATGAGGCTGAAGAGGGAGGCCCGTGTAACTTGGATAAAACACTGATTTGCCAGCTTTGATTTTCTTGCTAATCTACCTTTTTAAAGGTATCAGCCTATCAGGTGGCTAGGAGCATCCAAGCAAGACACTCAGTAGAGATGATGATAAACTAAAGAAGCAAAGAAGTTTCTAAGGATCAACAATGCCTTTTCCACAAAAGACGCACAAAGGCAATCTCCTTTAAGAAACAATAGACCAAATATGGATACATCTTTCATCTTGTCATTGAATTTCCCAAAGTATGGATTTTATGAAAAAAGGAAACAAACCCCAATCTGCCTTCAACGTGCATGGGGTGTGCTCCAAACTCAGCACGGATAATTACCTGAAAAACAATTTGTTTGCAATGGATCATAAATTGGAGCATAAAGGATTGGACATGCAATCAACAAACTGTAAATTGGGTCTGCAAACCTTAAAACCATAGAGAACGGTGGGTTTGATATCTTGTCAAGGAGAAAGCTACTAGAATTATTCAAGGATGAGGAAATTCAAAATTTTACTCACCAATGGTTAATTTTGACGCCTTCAACCCTTATCTTTCATGAGTCCCATAAAGCAACTAGCCCATTAGAGAGGCCTAAGAAAACCAACACTAAGGACTCACTTTCTCGATACAGCTTAGCGTAAAAATCCATGACGTTTTCATCTTCTCTTGCAACAAAAATCAAAAAAGGAATTTGTAGTTCTATGCACTTATTGAGCACTTTTCAAGGAAATAAATGCCAGTATTTGGAGAGTGACTCCCTCATCCCAATACCATCTTTACCAATCTAGGTAAAAGACATTGAACCTGTCAACTTCTAGCTGTCTTCCAATAGCCTTTTTTTGGATATTCTCCCCTACTTCAATAAGGTACACAAATTCATCATCAGTTCGTATCCTTTTTATATTTGGCTCAAGGATAGCACTTGCTACTGCTATGTCCCCTTTCCTATATGGCACTCTCAAGTGATTTAAAGAGACTACGATCATGCTACCCTATTTGTCTCCATCTACTAAATACCTTAAACAAATCGTGGAAGCAACTTGAAAGGGGGTCATTAGAGAATCCCTGAAACCAATAAGCTCACGTAGCCATGAATGTATTTGTTCTCAGTGTCAGCATTTACAATATTTGAGAAACAACCCTCAGTTTTTTCAGAACTTTGACTGAAAGCCATGGCAGTTCTATCTTATCTATCCTGGAATACTAAGGGTATAAGACCAGAAAAAAAAACATGGGCCCTTTAAGGAAGATAGATAAGGAAAAGCCTGACATTGTATTACAACTTAAATTCAGGAAACAAAAGTTTCATCTTCAGAAATGGAAAGACTAGGCGGGATTCGGGAATATGGCCTATAGTGGAAGGATGTCACAAAAATCATGAAAATGCAGCCGGAAGAGCAATAGAATCTCTTTATGGTGGAGCCTTGCAAATCTTGAAAAAATGAAAGAAACACATGGCAAATTCTGGAATAGCATCCAGTTCCTGTCAAAGATAAACAATTAAAAAAATAAAAATAAAAACTCTTGAGATATCCAATATTTATGACCCTGATCTAGTTGTCTTAAAGTTAATCTGCTCAAATCTCTCAATGAAAGAAGGAAATTATTCCCTGGTGCTCTGTTACCTCTCTTTTAGTAGGGGTAATCTAGAACATTTTGGCCACACCATATAAGCCCAAAGGATGTGCCTTATGGCCCTATAAAGCCATGTGGGTGTGTGTTGTTTGTGAAAGTGACTCTCATATCCCCATTGATGTGGATGGCCATGGTTATTCTTGGTATTGCTCGTTTCATGATATGTCTGCCTTTGTGGCATTGCTGACTTCCCCCTGGTGGGTGGTAACTCCCTACGTTGATGGATATTCTTATATTCTGGGATGGTGTGCAGGTGCCATGGAGTAGGCATTACTAGGACAAAGAGCAAAGGTCAAGTAAGTATCATCCCCAAGCCAAATCAGCTCAACGCTCAAGCAAAGTGACATCAAATCAAACCTTTTCAAGCATTTGTACCACACGTGGGGCATGGCATCATCCTCTTTGGGCTATTGGAGGGAGTAAATGACAAAGACATAGGCAAATGTTGGAATGTTGATGTCTTATTCTGCTAATTGAAGCCCCCATAGGCTAATCCTTGAAGTGTCAACTAAAAATTACTCAAAGAAAAGGCCAAAGTGCTTTGAACCAGCCTAACCATTAGCATTCCAACGCAAGAAAGGGAGGCCGACTCCTCCAAGGAAAGCAAAGAAAGCATCTCTAAGCAAGACGTTGAAGGAAGAAGTCAAGAAGCAAGCCCCCAAGGGCTAAATCAAGCAAAATAATTTCAAATTAAGGGTCAAATCCAAGTATTTTCTCTCAAGTAAGGTAGTCATTGGGAAGATTGAGAACCAAGGAAGGAAGCTGAGCCCTCCTTAAGCAAGGTTAATCTTTTCTCAAGCAAACTTAAGGAGACGATGCATGAAGGAGAGCCCCCAAGGGCTAATTCAAATATTTCCAAACCAAAACAAGAGAGAATCCAAGGGAATCTTGCATCCTCAAGGCAAATTTATTTCTTCTATGTTTGACGTCACTTTATTTATTGATGGTTTTTTGACCAATTTTTGAGCTTGAAAAGTCATTCCCATGCCCCATGGAAGTGCATTGACTGTATAGGCATTGGCCCTCATTAAGAACTATTTTGAAGGATAATAAGCATTATTTGGGTGTTTATTGGAGCTATTTTTTCAAGAGCCGTCCACCATTCTCCTAGCTATTGGAGGGTCAATCCATGGTCAAATCAAGTCATTGGAGCATCAAATGAAGGAGAAAAATTCAAGGGACATTGCCATGGACAAGTGGAATGTTTTTGTCATCTAGAGTCAAAATGGCCCCTTTTGGCCACACCTATGTAGCATTTTGCCTCTATCTGGGGTTTACTCAATGTAAATTTGAAAATTTTAATTTTTAACTTAGCTGCCAAGCATTTTGTGGATGGAAAGTTACTTATTTAGTGGGAGACTTGAGAAATTTTGAAGATCCTCATCTATAGATATAGGTCTTCTCCTCCTTGGAAAATCATTGTAAACTTGTTCAGCGATCAAAATGTGAGTTTTTTCATGCGACACAAGATGTACATGTGAATTCTCTTCTTTTGTTTATCTAATCAAATATTTTTCAAAGTCAAATTTTGGAGCAACACAAAGTTACTACAAGGCTCACAGCTAATTGATCCAAGCAATCTTGGAGGAGGACTAGGGTTCATCTCACATATTATCTTAATTCATTCAACGTATTGTTGTTCTCTATTATGACATGATTCTCTCTCCCCTCTAGAGGTAAATAACATTATCTTCAATAATTGTTGATTGCGTGGTTGGAGGATTCTCTTCTTGCAAGGCCCTCCCAGTAGAAATTTTGTTCTACCACTTGTCTTGTTTTGATGTCATCCACCACCGATTACAACAGCTACTATTGATTATAATTTGTACTTCCACAAGTCGTCGCTTGTCCGTAAGATTATTCAAAAAACGGCGTACCATTTACTTGCAATTGTCAATCATACAGTTGCCTACATCGTACAACCAATGTTGTCTGTAGCTACTAGGTCATTGTAATAAAAATAAAATTTCAAATACATCGAAGAATTTGGCATTTGACATAGACTGTATCTAGTATGCTTGCATTGGGTTTGATTTACCAGATCCATTCATTGGTCATGGTATCGCTAAGGTGGGTAAATACAAAATAATACATCACAAATCGACAAACTAAAATCGGCCTTCATTTGCCCTGTCAATACCCTACATGCTACAATTAAGATGTTGTCATATTTATCTATATAGGCAACAAGTTACTATAAAATCATTGCAGTCATGAGACATACAAATGCCCTTCGTTGCCATATGGCAAATCAATTGGTAAGTCGCATCCATACATCCACAAGTTGCATTTTAATCATGCCTTTTAAATTTTTAACGGTTTAATAAAAGATAAACCTACTTAAAAAGTGCAACTTAAAAAATTATATATATTACTTGGAATGAAATCACGAGAAACTCCATAGTACTTTCCCACATTTCATGGATGGTATACTGAGTAAATCGTCTACCCTGATTACAAGGCCTCGCCCCAAAGGAATTGAAGAGAGTCAAACCCATGATCAGCAAGAACTAGCAACAATATCAAAGAACTTCACGTCTAGATCTAAATCGCTTGAGCTAACCCTTGGAGCTATATATATATATTCAAAGTTTCTTTATATAAAAAATAAATAAAATTAAAAATTACCAATTATAAGAAAGGAGAGAAATAAAAAGATATTGAAAATGAAGCGTGGAATGTCTTTTGGCTTGTGCCTTAGCCAGAGAGACCACGAGTTTGTCTTTCTCTTAGCATGAGTGAGAGCTCATGAGTTAAGCTTCAGTTATGATGAGTTGTTTCCAATTTAATGGAATAATCATCAAGATTACATGTGTAGAGTTGGAGTTTCAGTTATGTGGAGTCTGTGAAAATTTCATCTATTGCAGCAACAGGAAAATATTCTTCTAACTATAAATTTAATCATGCAGTTTATTTGCTATGGCAAACAACGAATAAATTCACAACTGCAATTTTCACAATAAAATTATTGCAAAAAATAAATACTGGAAATAGAGAAATTCTAACACACATACAAGAATACTAACACAGTTATTATTGGACAATTGTCCCTAGAAAAACCCAACTTGGGAAAACCGGTGCAACAGATGGGGGTTTTCTTATTAATCTTCAGCAGCAAATTTGAGTACAAGAATTTTAGATGCCCTACTGACAATTTAAACTGAAGGAAATACTGAGAGAATTTTGTGAGAATTTTCTCACTCCACAACAACTTTCTGCCCCCAAGATGGACCCTCTGCCATGAGCTCTTGTGGACTTCACTCTTCCTTATGCTGTCGGAAATCTTCCTTCTCGACTTCTACTGCTACCCTCTCTCACCTGCTACTCACCCTCTGTCTCTATCTCCTCTACTAAATCACAGCCACTGAGAAAATCGAACTGGATGGGCAACTGAATAACTGCACTAGTGTGCTCTCCATCTACCCATCAACTTCTTCTTATAACCTTTTGTTGGAGCATTAACGACCAAGATTAAAACATAATCGATGGCCCACATTATTCCCCTGTCAATCCATGTGAGTTTTTAGATGATTCTCACTTATGTCAATTAATATTGATTAATTAACCATATTCACTAAGTTTAGACTTACGAAATATTTAAAAATTGGTTAATAATCTAATTGAGACACTTCTAGGTGGAATTTCCATAAACGATTTCTGGGTTTTGGAGAACTCGTGTATTCTAGCCTCTCCACAAATTTTCGTGGCTAGAACACATTCGATGCTACAAAAACTAACACTCCCTCTTAGCAAGGAATGTGTTCTAATGTTGCACCTGCTGCCACAACACCTTGTCTCTGCATCATCTCCTGTCACGCTGCTGATGTCTGGCTACTGCTACCCACCAACCACCGCGCAACTCTGATATAAGTTGTATCTTTGTTGTTGTTGACCCTGCTGAACTATTGCCAACACTGCATCTGCATTGCAACTCCCTCTCATATGTTGTTGTTGCGACTGCAACATTTTTAACTGAGAAACATCCAAAGTACCCTATCCTCGCTACTGAAACAGGTTCTCCACCATACCCATTTGTTCCCTGAACTGGACGAACTTAGCTCTCCCTAGAGCTTTCGTGAGTATGTCTGCCACCTGCTCTCATGTGGGTACATACTGCAACTGGACTGCCCCATGTTGTACACAGTCTCCAATGAAATGGCATCTAATATCTATGTGCTTCGACCAGTCATGAAACACAGGATTCTCAAAGAACTTTATGTAACTTTGATTATTACAGTAGACGTTGGTCGCTCCCATCCTCTGCCTGAAAAAGCTCACAAGGAGCTTCCTAAGCCATATAGCTTCGCATGTGGTTGTGTTGGTTGCCATATACCCTGCTTCTGTTGAGCTCAATGCTACTAACTTCTGTTTCCTGCTACACCAAGAAACCATCCCTGATCCAACACTGAAGCAATACCCGGAGGTACTTTTCCTATCCACTGAACTGCATGCCCAATCTGCATTTGTGAACCCACATAGTCCGACATCAACCCCTCAAGTATACTTCAACCCATACCTAACTGTGTCGCGCACATACCTCAGAATATGCCTCGTTGCTACCCAATGTACCCTCTTCAGCTCTACCATGGCCTGACTTAGGTTTTGACTGCAAAGAAAATGTTTGGCCTAGTGTTGACCAGATACATGAGAGACCCAATGAGTTGTCTTTACAAGGTGCGGTCAACTTCCTTATCACCTGATGCATCTATCTTCTTCCAATTTGTGATCATGGGCGTAGCCATGGGTCTGCAATCCTGAATTCTAAACCTCTTCAGAATATCTGTAGCGTATCTTCAGAAAATAGTGCATCAACCCCAAATCCTTCATGCCGAATTCTGTTGCCCGGTTCTCGCAGTCTTTTATGAGCCCTGATGATCCTGTCAAAAAAATATCATCCACATATAGAACTAGAATGAGTGGCCTGACTTCTACCATTAAATAGTAGAGGTTGGCATCTGCATCACTCTTGACGAATCCCAACTTTTGCAAGTAACTGTCAATCCAACCATACCAAGCCCCGAGAGCCTGCTTGAGCCCGTATAGAGCTTTCTTCAGTCTGCACACATGTGTGCGCCTCTCATGAGTTTCGAAGCCCTCTGGTTGTTCTATGTACAACTCTTTTGTATCACCCTGTTCAAGAATGTTGTCTTGACGTCCATCTGGTGAATCTGCCATCCCATCTGAGCTGCAAGGGATATAGATGTGTACCTGGCAACTGGGGCGAAGGTCTCCTCGTAATCTATTCCTTCTGTTGACCACACTTCGTCAACTACCCCATAGCAGTACACCCCCATTTTTTCAAAGGGGATTCGTCATGTTCGACGTGGTTGCGCCATTCAGATTCCATCATCCAGTTTCGATAGTTTTTATAATGATGTAAACCCATTCTGCATGTAATGATGTAAATGATCTAAGTAGGACTGTCCATGTATGTAACAACCTAGGTAAGCCTAGTCTGTTGTTGATGATCTCTATCCTAGGAGGTTTTTCGTCTCACTGATTCACGAAAGTGATCGGCAGAGTTTTTCCCTCCAGCCTCACCCCAAAGCTAGGGTGGATTTTGTCATCAGCATGCTAAGTGAGTCCTAGTGTTTTTTATCGAGTCCTTGTAAAAGTAGTTTGAACTACTTGGTCTACTAGATCATACGTTGAGTCGCAGAACTGGGTATTTATTTGAGGGTCTATACAAATGGGTTTTCCCCCCTTCATGTATGTAAAAGTATTATCTCATGTAAAAGAGGGTTGGAAAAATAATTATAATCCCCTCTTAGTCAATTATTTAATTTTTTTGGTCAATTAATTAATAAAATCCTAAACCAGAAATTTAATTAATTTAGGGTCCTAAATTAGGATTAAATCTTTGAAGGCAAAATTTGTTGGTCCTTGGAAAATGATTTTGAAAGCCCCAAACCAAGGGAATATTGAGAATTTTAAGAAATGTTGGACCCTTGGGCCTTGGTGGTTAAGTCAAAGTCAAAATTGTGGGGTAATTAACTCAAAAATAGTATTTTTGAGTTAATTAAAATTGAATTAAATGATAAATTCGTTTTTTCCCCAAAATTTTAATTTCAACGCTCCGGATTAAAAGATAATTAAATCTTTTTGACGGTTGAGATTATTTTGACGAGGATCATCCAAACTAGCCGTTAGAGATCTTGTCCTATAAATTTAGAGGTCTTTGTCAGTATTGAGTCATCCGATCTCAGAATCGTGTACTTGTCTGGAAGCTCTTGTGAATTTTTCTTGATGAATAAAGCATAAAGACTTTGGGGTTACAGATCTTGATGTTCCTTCTCAAATTTATGTGGTGAATTGTCTCTGAACTCTGCTACTTGGTTTCTTGTGTTTTATGCTTGATGGCCTACATGGATTGATCTGCATATAGGTATCTTATGCAGTTTTTCTGGATTTATGAAATAGCATTTTGATTTTTCAATGGATCTCATGTTGTTTTCTTGAATCTCTATCAGTTTAAAGCTCAGATCTAAGTGTGCAGGGGATTTTTTTAAAAAAAGATTGGGCGTTTGGGGAAATCTTCAGTTGGATCAGCCAACTCCCAATAAGCATAGATTTGATAAGCTCTTGATTTGTTAAATTCTGGGTCCATCTTATGGTATTTGGGTTTTTGCAGGGTCTTCTAAGGCTTGTGCCTCTCATTAAAATCTTAATCTCTGAAAATTGAGCTAAAATGGATTTCAAATCTAACCATGAGGGTTTTAAATTTGTAAATTAGTGTAAATTTGTAATTTATCTGCGAGGGTTTAATTGTTTCTTGGGGTGTGTCTTCAGATCTGACTGTCTTTGCAGGTTACAGGATTAAAATCGAAATTTTTTTAGATCTAAGGCAGATCTAGCTTCCAAAGGCCAGATCTGGCCTCAGAATCCTCATTGTGGACAATTCTGGGCATTATTTTTAAGGTGCGTTTTAAATCTGAACTTAAATTGAAGAATTTCTAAGTAGCGGGGTGATTTGAATATACTGGGTGTAATTATTGGCTCTGAATGCTGTTCATTTCCATCGATCTACAATTTGCCCTTCGATTCCCATTCGAATCTGCTGACGCCGCTGTCTGCATCATCCCTCATTGCCATCGACTCTCTTATTTCCTTGGATTTCTTTGCCCTTTCCTCGACCACCGGCAAAACAAAACCGCAGCATTCATTGCACCGGCTACCTATCTTCTCAATCGACCTTCTTATTTCCTTGGATTTCTTTACAGCCGTCGATCTCTGCCCTCGCGTTCAAATTCTGAGCTTCTTCACGCCAACCCTCAACCCTTTCTCCTGCAGCAAATCGACTACCTGCAACCACAAAACGATTTATTCATTAGCCGTCCATTTGTTTCTGGCATCGATCCTTGGCTATCGGCCTTCTTCAACGCTGTCTGCATTGACTGTGGTGCCTTCCGTCCATCGCGCCTCCCCCACGCTAACCGTCGACCCCTTCTATCTCAGCGTTCATCTCTTCATCGCGTCCAAGCCTGCATTAAACTTTCCGTCCGCTCTTCAGTCCCTCCTTCCCACCGCCCTGTCGACCTGCAACTGCACAACGACAAATTCAAAGCCATAAACGCACGTATAAATTTTAAAAAAAAACCCTTGCGTCTTGTTTCAATCCGATTTCATTTTTTTTAATTGTATATAGTTTAGACTTAGGTCGAGGTTTCGATTCTCTTTTAATTTCTTAAGTTTAGTTTGGTCGGTTTTCATGAGTTTCGTTTTCATTTTTATTTTGTTTAGTTCATTGTGTAATTCGATTTTGGTTTGTTAGGTTTTAATTGTTACATTTAAATTTTAGACTTTAGTTAGTTTAAGTTGTAATTTAGTTTAATTTTGATATTAGTTTTGTTTAGATTTATTTTAATTGTAATTTAGTTTAAATTTTAATTTGTAATTTTAGTTTTTAATTTCTAACTTTTGGGTTTAGTTTAGTTTAACCTTAACTTTAGATTTTTAAATAAAAAAATAAAAAAAAATAAAAATAAAAATTCCAAAAAACTCTAAAAAAAATTTAGAAAATTTCAAAAATATAAAAATTTTAAATAGTCATTGAGCCTTTTAAATTTTTATCTTGAGATTGACTATATAAAATTGTTGATTTTCTGGATCGAATTTAAGTGAAGCATCATAAATCTGGAAATCTCAGGCATTTTCATCTTGTGATAATATCACTGTGGGGCTAAGATATTGGTGTCTTTCATTAAACATCATCGTAATCAATCGTGTTTTAATAAGCAGCAGTTAGTCATCATTCACTGGTTTATAATTGCATAACGAGATCTTGTTTGACTCCATAAGGCACTGGTCTTAAAAGTGAAACCTAATATGTGGAATCTCATTTATTCTGTCAAGTACTTGATGTTCTAGCTGTGTCTCCTAGATTTATCTTTCATTTCTAAAAGGGTCTACCTCCCTTAGCCTGCAAGGAGACAGCTTAAAGAGAGAGATTGGGGATAAAGGTGACAGCCCCCAGTCTGAGCCGTTGTCGCGGTGCCCTGAACAATCTGTGCGACAACATTTTTTGGCGCCGTTGCCGGGGATAGAGTTTTTCTGTCCTTGGTCTTAACGACATTTTATAATCTTCTGATCTTTCGCCATTCATTAGCCTATCACAAGGAATCACATTTTCTGGCGTCTTTCATCTCTGCATATTTTTATCGTCTTATCTTTCATCATATCACTAATCATTTCATCATCACATCTTTAGCACCTGGACATTTCGGTTGGCTTCTTGTTTGGGTGGCGACTCCACTTATTCATCTTTTTACTCCCAGACAAGAATCCCCCTGTGATATCCATGTGCTATCTCTCGATTATTTCTTTTGTTTTAGAATTAGTTTCATGTTCAAGTGGCGACTCCAGTTCTTTCATTCTTTCATCGATATTCATCTCTTTTTTATCTGAGTTAGCTTCCTGTCCTAGTGGCGACTCCATTGGCTTCATCTTCCATAAGGACCTATACGAGAAGGCATCCTAGTAGCTTGGTTAATCCTACTCCAGATCCTGAAAGGGTTTTTAGAGTCCGATTACACAAGCTCGCTTCTCGTACACTCCTTAATAATCTCGGCCAGGAAGCTCTCTCTGATATCCATTCGCTTTTTTGTGATCCACCTCAACCTGATATCATGAGTGATTTTCGCCCATGTAATTTTGCTAATATTCAAGGTTACCCCCATAATATGCCTCAAAAGGGAATGAATAAATTACCTGTCTTCCAAGGAAATGATGCAGTTAGTGTTAAGTCTCATTTGTTTGCTTTCAATAACTGGTGGAATAAATTTGCAGTTACAAATAATAATTTCGATGATGTAAAAATGAAGACTTTTGTTCTTACTTTTGGTGAGGATGTTCATGATTGGTTCACAGAAAAACCTGATAATTCATTTGATACTTTTGAATCAATTGTAGCTGCCTTTAAAGAAAAGTACGGTGATAAAAGGGAAGATAGGCATTTGGTAAGAGAAATCAGTACCATAAAAAAGAAAGAAAATGAAACAATTGAAGAATTCAATAGGAGATTTAATGGTATCCTTAGAGAAATATCTCAAACTCATAAACCTCCTGATGGATCTCTTCTAAATTTTTACATTGATGCTTTTAATTCTGAAACTTCATATGAATTAAGGCGGGCTAAAACTGCAAATTATAGGGCTTGTCAATCTTTAGCTGAAGAGCTTGAAAAGGATAGAAGGGCATCTGGGAAGTCTGAAATTCCTGGTTTTGATAGGGCTGCAACTAAGTTAAAAACATCTAAAAATAAAGAGCCTCTAGAAGATGATGATGACCCTATGAAAAAGTTAATGCAAAAGCTTGAAAGCATGGAGCTTAATCAAGCTAAGTTAATCTCTGACCATGCTAAGGAAATAAGCACTTTACAATCTAGGTTGGTTCAAATGGAAAAGGCTCAAACGCATAATTCCCAACCTAGGAATCATAATAATAATAATCGAAATAATAATACTTGGCAGAGAAAGGGTCAGTCGAGTGAGCAGAGACCTCCAAATCCGCTTGAAACTACTAATCTGGTTGATGAAGCTCCTCCTTATTGTAGAGTTTGTGATGCTCTTCACGAAGAAGCTACTTGTCCCATTGTCGAAAGAATCATAAATAATAGAATGTTTGGGGCAAGTAATCAGATAAATTGTGTTGGTAAGGAGTTTTCTTTGTCTATGGAAGATTGGATGGAAGTTAAGGAGCATAGTCAAGATGTTAGGCCTTCCACATCTTCGCATAGCATCAATAACTTTGATTGTAAGAATGATTTGATTGTCGAAATGTTTGGTGAAAAGCCTTCTCCTGATCGAGTTTTAGAAATCGCTAAAGACAAAGGATTAACTTATCAAAGAAGGGATAAAGAGCAAAGTCATAATCAAAATCCTCCTCGAATTTTTAATCCTAGTCCTAGTTTAGATATTGATTTGGGCGCATGGTTGAGAAATGCTAAGATCTTGGTACCTTTTACTGAGGCTATAAAGCTTCCTAATCAGAAAGCTAAAGTTTTAGATGTTCTTGGAGCTTCACATGTTAACATTACTCAAAATGAAACTCTTGAAGTGTCGTATCAAGATGCCCCTATATACTTGCAGAAAATGGAATCGGATAACAAAGATCACCAGCCATTTTTTGTTAGTTTGATGGTTAATGATTATAAATTGAATAATTGTATGCTAGATTCTGGTGCTTCAGCTTGTGTTATGACTAAGAGGGTCATGGAACAGCTTAATTTAAGAGTTTCTAGACCGTATTACAACATATGTGCCATGGATTCTAAGAAAATTGAAGTTCATGGGTTGATCAAGGATTTACAGGTTCATTTAGCGGTTTACCCTGATATCATGATTGTTATGGACATAGTTGTAGTTGATGTTCCGGACGCTTGGGGTATGTTATTATCGAGAAAGTGGGCTTCTGATCTAGGAGGAAGTATTCAGATGAACTGGTCTTATGCTATGATTCCTTCTCCTAGAGGTGAAGGGTTTTTGAGGCTTAATAGAGAACCTGAAAGAAGATTCCATGTAGAAGATCCTAAAAGACCTCATAACGAAATAATTAAGGAACAACCTGACATGGGGAATTATGCTATTCTGTCTAATTTCACGATTCCTTTAGATGACAAGGTTGATAAGAAATCTGAGGACTTAAATGATCAGGTTTGGTACATGCATTTTGATGGTGCGGCATCAAAGTATGGTAAGGGTGCTGGAATTGTTTTAAAATCTCCCCTTGGTAAAGTTTTAAAGTTTGCTTATAGACTTGAGTTTGATGCAACTAATAATGTCGCTGAGTATGAGGCTTTGTTGTTGGGTTTTGAATTGGCGAGGGCTTTAAGAATTAAGTTGCTTAGTATCAAGGGAGACTCTGATCTGGTTATCATGCAAGTTAAGAACAAATTCACATGTAAAAATCGGAGGTTAAAGAATTATCGAAATGCTGTGTGGGATGTTATGGAACACTTTGATGCTATTAACCTTGAAGCTGTCCCAAGAGAAAAGAATGCTTTAGCAGATGAGCTTGCTGTGGCCGCTTCTACCTTACAATTATCTGATGAATTAATTAAGGAAGAGATAAAAATGGAAATTATTTTCAGGCCATCTGTCCCAGATAATTCAGAACATTGGCAAGTTTTTGATGATGAAAAGCAGGCTATTCGTTTTCTTAATCACTTGGATGAGTTTGAGGATTTTCGGATAAGTCTTAAGGAGGAAGGATCTGAGGCTCATGATGATATTATAAATCCTACTCCTTGGAATGTTGTTGCCTTAGAGCAACACTTTGATCGGCATGATGCTATGAAGTTAAAGGAAGCAATTGATTAATTTACTTCATGAGTACAGGGATGTTTTAGCATTTTCTTATGATGAGTTAAAAGGATATAGGGAAGATGTCATGCAACACACTATCCCTTTAAAAGATGAGAATGCTAAACCTTTTCGTCAAAAGCTTAGGCAAATACATCCTAAGTTAGCTTCTTTGGTTCAGAAAGAGCTTTCGAAAATGCTTGCGGCTGGAATCATTGCTCAAACTAGACATTCAACATGGTGTTCCAACCTGGTGATTGTTAGGAAGAAGAACGGTACCATTAGACTTTGTGTTGATTTTAGAAACCTTAATCTAGCATGTAAAAAAGATAATTACCCTTTGCCCAACATGGAGACTATGTTGCAAAGGGTAACAGGTTCAGGAATGATGTCATTGCTAGATGGTTTTTCTGGATATAATCAAGTTTGGGTTAAAAAAGAAGATCGTCACAAAACGACATTCACCACACCATGGGGTACTTTTGAATACATTAGAATGCCTTTTGGTTTGACTAACGCTGGGGCTACTTTTCAGAGGGCTATGGATTATGCTTTTAAGGGCTTAATTGGAAAAATTATTGAAATTTACCAGGATGATCTTACTGTTTTTTCTAAAGATGGTATTACTCATATAGGTCATCTTAGGCAGGTTTTTGATAGATGTAGAGAGTTTGGGATTTCCTTAAATCCGGCTAAATCTATTTTTGGGGTAACTGAAGGGAAGTTACTTGGTCACATCATCTCCAAGGATGGGATCAAGATTGATCCTGAAAGAGTTGAGGCAATCCAAAAGATTCCTCTACCTCACAATCTTAAATCCCTTCAGTCTTTTCTAGGAAAAACTAATTTTCTTAGAAGATTTATTCCAAATTACGCAGAAATAGCTAAGCCTATTCAAAATCTTCTTAAAAAAGATGTAAAATTTTTATGGAAAGAAGATGGTAAAAAGACTTTTCAAGGGATTAAGGGTGCTATTGCTCAAGCTCCGGTTTTGGCGAGTCCTGATTACTCAAAAGATTTTATGATTTTCTCTTTCGCTTCTGAAGATACTATTGCTGGTGTCTTGTTACAAAAGAATAAGGAAGGTCATGAACAACCTATTGCTTTCATGAGTAGAGCGCTTCAAAATTCTGAATTAAAGTATACTACTATGGAAAAGCAAGCCTATGCTTTGGTTAAGTCCCTTAAGCATTTTAGGACTTATGTGGGTTATTCTAAGATTATTGCTTTTGTTCCGCATTCTGCAATTAAAGATATCTTAACTCAAACTGATTGCTTAGGGACTCGTGCTAGGTGGGTTACTAAAATTCAAGAATATGATCTAGAGATTAGACCCACTAAGTTAGTCAAAGGACAAGGTTTGGCTGAGATGTTGACTGAGGGTAATGAAAAGGCGCTTGGTTTGATCTGTCTTAATGATGCATCTTCACCTGAGCTGCAAAGGATAGGAGAGCATGAATGGTATAAGGACATCATTTATTATCTGTTAAATCTTACATGTCCGGATCATTTAGTTGCTCATAGAAGAAGGGCTCTTAGATTAAAAGCTACTAAGTATTGCCTCATGAAGGATGGCCTTGGATGGAGGAATCCTGAAGGAATAATACTTAGATGTGTTGATGAAGTCGAGTCTAAAAGGTTGATTTCTGAGTTTCATTCAGGATTTTGTGGTGGTCATTATGCTGCTAGAACTACCGCCCACAAAATTCTGAGAGCTGGTTATTTTTGGCCTTCAATTTTTTCAGATGTTCATAAGTTTGTTAGAAGTTGCCAAGCCTGTCAACTTTTCACTGGGAAGCAGAAGCTAGCTGCCCTGCCCCTACAACCTGTGGTTGTTGAGGCACCTTTTCAACATTGGGGTCTGGATTTCATCGGGAAATTCCATGAAAATTCTAGCAATGGCTACTCCTGGATCTTAACTGCGACTGATTATTTTACTAAATGGGTTGAAGCCATTCCTGCTAAGAATGCCAATGAAAAAGTCATTATGGACTTTATTGAAAATCAAATCATTACTAGATTTGGTGTCCCTTCCAAGATCACTACTGATAATGCCAAGGCTTTTAGTTCTCTTGAATTCTCATCTTTTTGTTTTAAGTATGGCATTACTTTATCTCATTCATCTAATTACTATCCTCAGGGTAATGGCTTAGCTGAATCAAGTAATAAAAATCTTATAACCATTATCAAGAAGATAGTAGGAGATAACAAACGATCTTGGGACAGTAAAATCAAGTATGCTTTGTGGGCAGATAGGATTACTAAAAAGAAAGCTACTGGTAAAAGTCCCTTTGAATTAGTTTATGGTTTGGATGTAACTTTGCCTGTTCACCTTAAATTGCCAGCTTACCAACTCCTTCAACATTTTTCCACTGATAAAGATGCTGTTCAAAATAGAATCGATCAGATTGTGGAGTTGGATGAAACTCGTAGGAGGGCTTTGGATAATATGTATAAGAATCAATATAACATTAAGAAAAGCTTTGATAAATCATCTAGACCTAGATCTTTGCAGGTTGGAGACATGGTATTGCTTTGGGACAGGAAAAATGAGAAGCCTGGAAAACACAAGAAATTCGACAGTTTGTGGCTGGGACCTTATATTATCAGAGGCATTGCTGGACTAAACTCATTTCACTTGAGCACATTGGAAGGTGAACCACTGCAGCTACCTGCTAATGGCCAATTGCTCAAGTTGTTCTTCAAAGATGACATCTGATGCCATTTGGGCATCCTCTGTATTGTATTTCTAACCCTACTCCTTGTTATTTCAGCATTTCATTTTGCAGTTAGAGTAGATTTCTTTTTCATGTTAAGTAGAATAATGAATAAAAGAAGAGCTTCTACTTTTCATGTGTTTAATGTTATATGATGATATTTGGATGGACGCTACTTATGTAATTTTGTGTGTTGCTTGGATGCAGATTCTGGATTCTCACATTCCTTCAATGAAGCAACGTGTCCCCAAGTAGAGCCAGATGTTGACCATACTTCGTCAACTACCCCATAGCAGTACACACCCATTTTTTTAAATGGGATTCGTCATGTTCGACGTGGTTGCGCCATTCAGATTCCATCATCCAGATTTCATCGACAGTTGACATTGTTATAAATGATGTAAACCCATTCTGCAGTTTATGATGTAAATGATCTAAGTAAGACTGTCCATGTATGTAACAACCTAGGTAAGCCTAGTATGTTGTTGATGACTTCCATTCTAGGAGGTTTTTTGTCTCACTGATTCACGAAAGTGATCGGCAGAGTTTTTCCCTCCAGCCTCACCCCAAAGCTAGGGTGGATTTTGTCATCAGCATGCTAAGTGAGTCCTAGTGTTCTATTGAGTCCTTGTAAAAGTAGTTTGAACTACTTGGTCTACTAGATCATATGTTGAGTCGCAGAACTGGGTATTTATTTGAGGGTCTATACGAATGGGTTTTCCTCCTTCATGTATGTAAATGTATTATCTCATGTAAAAGAGGGTTGGAAAAATAATTATAATCCCCTCTTAGTCAATTAATTAAATTTTCTGGTCAATTAATTAATAAAGTCTTAAACCAGAAATTTAATTAATTTAGGGTCCTAAATTAGGATTAAATCTTTAAAGGCAAAATTTGTTGGTCCATGGAAAATGATTTTGACACCCCAGGCCAAGGGAATATTGAGAATTTTAAGAAATATTGGACCGTTGGGCCCTGGTGGTTAAGTCAAGGTCAAAATTTTGGGGTAATTAACTTAAAAATAATATTTTTAAGTTAATTAAAATTGAATTAAATGATAAATTCGTTTTTTCCCCAAAATTTTAATTTCAACGTTCCGGATTAAAAGATAATTAAATCTTTTGGACGGTTGAGATTATTTTGACGAGGATCATCCAAACTAGCCGTTAGAGATCTGGTCCTATAAATTTAGAGGTCTTTGTCATTTTTGAGTCATCCGATCTCAGAATCGTGTACTCGTCTGGAAGCTCTTGTGAATTTTTCTTGGTGAATAAAGCAAAAAGACTTTGGGGTTACAGATCTTGATGTTCCTTCTCAAATTTATGTGGTGAATTGTCTCCGAACTCTGCTACTTGGTTTCTTGTGTTTTATGCTTGATGGCCTACATGGATTGATCTGCATATAGGTATCTTATGCAGTTTTCTGGATTTATGAAATAGCATTCTGATTTTTCAATGGATCTCATGTTGTTTTCTTGAATCTCTATCAGTTTAAAGCTCAGATCTAAGTGTGCAGGGGATTTTTTAGAAGATTGGGCGTCTGGGGAAATCTTCAGTTGGATCAGCCAACTCCCAATAAGCATAGATTTGATAAGCTCTTGATTTGTTAAATTCTGGGTCCATCTTACGATATTTGGGTTTTTGCAGGGTCTTCTAAGGCTTGTGCCTCTCATTAAAATCTAAATCTCTGAAAATTGAGCTAAAATGGATTTCAAATCTAACCATGAGGGTTTTAAATTTGTAAATTAGTGTAAATTTGTAATTTATCTGCGAGGGTTTAATTGTTTCTTGGGGTGTGTCTTCAGATCGATTGATTGTTGCAGTTACGAGGTTAATTGAAATTTTTTAAAAGATCTAAAAGGTAGATCGCTTGTAAAGGCAGTCGTGTCAGTATCTTGTGGGTAAATACGAGCATGAATTGAATAATTGAAGAGGTTATAAACTTTGTTTGAAATCTGGGTGTCTCTGAGTTAATCATTGGCTTTGAATTTGCGATGCGATCATTCAGCCCGATCGCAAATCCATCGGTACGTTTCATCGACCTTTCTTCATTTGCCCTCAACATCCCTCTGCCCGAGTCTACATTTTTCTCTTGCCTTTCCTCACGTCTGATCTTTATGGCATCCACAGTTGCTGCGTTATTTCTTTCAATGCGCTGCATAGACAGCCCTCAAAGTCAGGAGCTCCATTCCCATTCCTGCCGTCCGGCTCCAAAGCTTCGATCACCTGCAAACAATAAAACGTCTACGCTGCTCCAATTCAGATCGTGCCCTACCTCTTCGATAACCTGCAAAACGACAAGTGAAAAACAAGCACATAAAACCTGAACGTATATGCATTAATTCGATTTGCTTTGTGTGTGGAAGGTTTAGCGTTTTTCTTGTTAGCCGTAGAGTTAGATTTTAGATTTATTCGATTTAGAATTTTAATTTTGTTTTAGTTTAGAACGTTAGTTTTAACTTTTAGGTTTTTTATTTATTTATTTTAGATTTAATCTTTGTTTTATTTTGTTTTAATTCAGTCATAGTTTTAAAATTCGATTTTTATTGTTTCATTTAGCGTATAGTTAGGTTCTAATTTTATTATTTGATTGTTTAATTTGATAGAGTTAACTCTAGCATAGCTTTAGGCTTAGTTTAATTTTACTTAGTTTTAACTTTAGTTTTTTTTTTTTATTTAGATTTTTTTTTTATTTTAATTTAGTTTTAACTTAGTTTTTTTTTTAAATTTAGTTTAAATTTTAACTTTAGCATCTTAACTTTTTAGAGCTTTGTTTAGATTTAGATTTTTTAATTTTAGATTTAAAAAAAAATAATAAAAAAAATAAAAAATAAAAAAAATTTCAAAATCCAAAAATAATAAAAAATTCTCAAAATTATTTTTTATGGTCAAATGAGCTTTTGAAATTTTATCTTGAGATTGACTATATAAAATCGATGATTTGTCTGGATCGAAATTAATTGAGCATTTTAAATCCTGGTATTTTCATTATTCATGATTGTGGTGTTTTTAATTGAATATCATTGATCAATTCGTGTTTCCATAGCGGCGGTTAGTCATCATTCTTTGGTTTATAATTGTATAACGAGATCTTGTTTGACTCCATGAGCCATGGTCTTAAAGTGAAATCTAATCTGTGGAATCTCGTTTGATACTGTCCAAATACTTGATGTTCTGTTGTGTTTCCTAGATTTATCCTTCATTTCTAAAAGGGTCTGCACCTCCCTTAGCACGCAAGGAGACGGCAAAAGAGAGGTGGGATAAAAGGTGCGGTGAGTACGAGCCGTTGTCGCGGTGCCACTGCGAACAATGCGGTAGGCAGCAGGTGGAGTTGGGGACACACACATAGTTGCGAGTTGAGAAATAGATACGGAATTCTAAGGCGGGGTTTTGCTAAGAATTTCTAGAATTTCTGCGACGAGGGACGATGAGCGAGGGGACGGTGATCCCAAAGCCAAGGAAGTCGGTAAGAGGCGAGGAACATCAAACAAGGACACGCGAGAGAAGCGAGAGGGCAACAGCAATAGCTACGCAGCACAGCATAAGTGCTCGCGGGGCAGTGTAGAGGCTCCATAGGGCCCGGAGAATTATGCGAGAGGGTCTCCGGGGCCATGGTAAGGCACCATCACCTCTCGGGGTTACCCGCAATCCCTCTCCTGAGCAGCCAGCAGTGGCACTTTGAGGCTAGCGGCGTTGACCCGAGGTTTCGGGGTGTGGCGGGGTTTCTAGGGCAAGATCCATGCTAAGTCTTGTAAATCCCGATTTGAGGGTGTCGATCAGTCAGATATTTGGTCCTGGAACATCAGGTTAGATACATATTTATTTTATTCTCTGTCGAGTTTTCCATATCTGGAACCCAGATTTACTGTACTCAGAATTTACTTAATAAAATAAACCCTCATATCTGTTGCACCAGTTTTCCCGCTTTGGGTTTTTCCAAGGACTTATGTCCAAAAATCCATGTGTCACTTTGTTGAATGAGCGTAATATTTAGAAAAATGATCTGCATGTGTAGACTTTAGTTGTGTTTATTTCAGTGTTTTTTGAATCTAATTTCTGGAAATAACTTCTAATAATTTAAATCAAGTAGGAGAAATAAACCATGATACCACAGTAGAATTTTCACAAGTGGTAGGATAGAGGGTTAGAGAAGGGAATATCCATGCATGGGATGGTATTGTGATGAGGGGTGGTATGCATAGGTAGGGTGACCTGTTTTATGTTTTTCCTTAGGGTCAAAGAGTCTTGGATGAATTATTGTGGCCTTGGAATTTCTTCCTGTAGGTGCTCAGGACTTCCTGTAGCACTACAGGACTTCTTGTAGCTTTCTAGGACATTTTGTAGCAGTACAAAGATAGGATGAAATTCGAGTTTTTCTAGCTCATAGGGTGGTCAAATTTGATGGTGGGATGAGTGATGGATTGAATGGATAAAGGAGAGGAATGGAGATGAAGGAATGCTGCAACTTTGTCCATAATATCCCAATATTCACCATCTAGTAAAAAAACATAGTTTAGTTTCCTTGGTGTTATTCCATCTTTTTGTTTTGATCTTTTGTTTTTCCTTCTTTTCTCTCTTTCTTTTTTAAGATAGGTGGGTTTCCTCAGAAGAGGTTTTCAACCCACAAGCTTGCCTTGGGTGCCTCAAAGAGGTTTTCACCCGAGGATATTTTATTTCTTTTTTCCTTTTTTTTTTCTCCATGATTTCCTCAGGGAGGTTTTCAATCCAGGAGATGGCCTTGGATGTCTCAGAAAGGGTTTTCACCTAGGCCTCTTTATTTTTTGCTCTTTTTTTTGTGTTTCTCTAAGAGGGCGATGGATTAGAAGCTATGAGGCTCCCAATTACATTCACCTCTCTTACTGATTGTGTTGATGAATTCTGCCTTGGACATGGACCTCTTGTACATTTTCATTCTGTAACCATTGATAAGCAGAGGAATCCCCTCCTCATCTATGGTTCTGATTCGAAAAACTCCATTTTCATGACATATCTCTATCCGATAAGGTCCTAGCCATCTAGTCATTAACTTCCCCTTGAAGTCCATAAATATGGAGTCATAGAGCAAAGCTGAATCTCCTTCCTGAAATGCCTTCTATTTGATGTGATTGTCATGCCAAACATTCCTTTGTAGTTGTATTACTTCTGTGTGAAGGAAGGCCTGCATCCTAAATTCATCCAACCCATTTAGTTGAAGCAATATTTCTTTATGTTCCCTAGTGATATCCAAATCCAATTGAGCTGCCATTCTGAGGGTGTTATACTCAAATCCAATAGAAAGCAAAGCTTTCTTCCCATAAACTAGATCATAGGGAGTAAACCCAGTAGTTGTCTTCCAGGTGGTGTTGTAGACCCAAGTGGCCTCTACCAATTTGTCTGAACAATATTTTTTGTTGCTGCTCACAAATTTGGTAAGGATGTTCTCTAATGCTCTATTGGTCCCTTCCACCTACCCATTTTCTTTAGGGTGATAGGCAGTAGAAGTCTTGTGCTTGATATTGTGTTACCTCATGAGATTCTCAATCAGATGGGATATGAATTTAGCCCCTTTATTAGTGACTATCTCCCTGGGATACTGAAACTTGTAGAACACATTCTCTCTCAAAAATTTAGCCACCTTCTCTTATGTTACTGCCTTGACAACCTTTGCTTCAGCCCACTTGGTCAAATAATTAGTGCACACTATGATGTATCTCTTCTGTCCGGATGGTGGATCAATTGGTCCAATGAAGTCCATGCCCCACTTATCAAATGGCTCCAGGGCCACCCGAGGTTGTAGAGGCATTTCATCCCTTGGTGTAGGCTTCCCATCCTTTGACACTAATCACATCGACTAGTGTATCTCCTAGTGTCCTGATGGAGAGTAGGCCAATAGTAGCCAACTTGCAAGGCTTTGAAAGTTGTCCTCTTAGCAGCAAAATGACCCCCACAAGGCCCATCATGACATGTTGATAGGATTTCAAAGACTTCCTCTTCCCTGACACATCTCCTAAGGATTTGATCTGGTCCCAATTTAAAAATATTTCCACTAATCCAAGTGAAATGGGTGCTCTTTCTTACAATTCTGCTCTTCTCTTTGGATGAAAGGATTGGAGGAAACCTCTCAAAAACCAGGTAATTGGCTATGTCATCAAACAAAGGAGAGAGTAATTCGATAGCAAAAAAGTGCTCATATGGAAGCTGATCATCAATCATCCCTTCATCATTTGCATGTAAAGTGAGTCTAGACAGAAAATTTGCAACAACATTTTGTTTCCCTGGATTATCAATAATGGTCAAATCAAACTGTTGCAACAATAATAATCATCTAATGATTCTGACATTCACATCAAGTTTATTCATTAAGTATTTAATTGCTATATGGTCAGTATGCACAAAATTTTGGTACCGGGTGATATAATGTCTGAACTTATTTAAGGAATGGACAACAACTAAAATATCTTTCTCAGTGACAGTGTAGTTTAGTCCAGCCTTAGACATATTTTTTTTGATGTAATAAATGGAATAGGTAAATTTATTCTCCATTTTCCCCAAGGCTTCCCCCACAACTTTATCTTATGCATCAATATGGATATGGAAAGGTAGAGCCTAGTTCGGACCTCTAATCATAGGGGCAGTGGTCAGATTTTCCTTTATGATATCAAAGGCATCTTGAAAAATACTTGACCAACATAATTTGGAATCCTTGGCCAGTAATTTGAACAATGGTGAAGCCACCTTGCTAAAATCCTTGATGAATCTCCTAGTACCCATCCAAGCCTAAGAAACACCTAGCATCTCTTTGCTTTTGAGCAATAGGCACCCTTTTTATGATGGAAATTTTTTTTGGATCTACTTGTATCCATGCCTGAGATATGGAGTGGCCAAGGAAAATTCTTGCCTTCTTCAGAAATTCACACTTCTCGGGACTCAGAGAGAGATGCATTTCAACGCATCTCCTCGGGACTTTGCCCAGATTGGACAGGGCCTCTTAGAAATCATCCCCATAGGGAGTTAAATCATCCATGTATATTCCCACAGAATCATGGACAAGCTCAACAAAAATGTTTAAGATCGCTCTCTGAAAAGTGGCAGGGGAATTACATAGGCCAAAGGGAAGAACTCTATAAGAAAAGGTGCCCCAAGGACATGTGAATTGGGTCTTGTCTTGGTCCATATGGTTGATCTGAATCTAATTGTAACCACTGAATCCATCCAAGAAAGAGAAGAACTTATTTCTAGCAAGACCATCCAAGACTTGGTCAATGAAGGGCATAGGAAAATGGTCTTTCTTAGTGGATTTTTTCAATTCTCTGTAGTCAACGCAGATCCTCCACTTCCCATTGTCGGGCGTAAAAACAACCTATTGTCAATTCAGTAGTTCGTAAACTTAGAGGCGCAACACTGGAAATTCTAGAGGAGGACTTCATCAACCTACACTAGTTAATACAATGACACCACACCATTCTGGAAATTGGAATAAAAAGAAAGTACTTTGCAAAGAAATAAATAAAAGGAACTCTCAAGCTTCTGAAAACAATCCCGATTGATGGAATGAATATTTATGTTTATCTTAAGTATAGTTGTATGACAAATTGATAGTTGGACCCTTAAAGGTGTCTGTCTTCTTTAAAGTTATTCCTTCCTGCACTAAATTGTCATTCTTGTACTTCAGCAATGTTCTTGCACTAGTACTAATAAAGTTGATATGTTGGAAGTATATTCTATAATTGTACTAAATATTTTTTAATCCTCATGCAGGGGCTCTAAGTCTTAGGACTAGAGCACTCCATTCCTGTATCACGACATTGATTCCTGTACCAGAACAGAGATTCCTGCATCGGGTTTTCAAATTACTTTCAGAAAAGAATAAAGAGCGTGTTAACTACGAAAATAATTTGAAAAGGTGAACAAAATTCTGAAATAGCTTCCACAAACAGAAAGATGCTACAACCAAACTTAATCTCAAAACAAGAATTAACTTTGAAATTCAAGGCACACTTTTCTTCAATCAGGGAACTCTTTCATGCAGTTAAAGAAATCATTTAATTATGATAGTTGGCTTTGTTCCTATAAGAGTTATTCACATATATCAGATCTGTCATTTTAATCTTTTTAATTTAGAAAGGTTCACTTGATAATTTAATGTGAAGTTCAATCCTTATCTTAAAATGTAAATTGCAGGTACAAATTTGTGTGTTATAACAACATTTGTTCCTTATTAATCAAAGAACCTTTAATCCTTAAGTTTTAACTCTTAATATTAAAAATACTTCTGTCTAGAAATGAATACTCACTTGCAGCAACGCATCAAGATCTTATGAAAGAAAAGAATAGAAAGACTTTGCTGTAATGAACCAAAGGAATCAAATTACAGAACTGGAAATGCACTAGTACAGGTAGCGTGCTTGCACTGTTCTTGCAGAAATGGAATCAAGAATTACAAAGGAAATATTATGCGAGTTAAAATCAAACACATCTAAGCCTGCACACCACGAATCTGTAACACAATAACTGCAAATGAAATCAAACCTGAACTTTGTGAAAGAATTGAAATAACTACTTAATTCACGCTTTGCATTCAATCGAAATTAACACACGTTCAACGAGAAAGGAAACAAGAGGGAGAACGAGCTGGGTTGGCTGGGACCTAGCCAACCAACTCATTTCCCTATTTAAGAAACTTGGAAACTCGGCCTTCAGCAACGCATCAACATAGAATTAAAATTCAAAATTGAAACAACATGGCGCAATCCCTTTATATTGTATTTCGATTGAGAAAATTTACATAGTGAAGTCGAATCTAGCCTAGAACGAGGGAGGAGGGGGTGGATCCCCCAACACTCAGCTCAACAGCATCAAGGTATAAAGAAATGGCTTTTCCTCCCCCTCTACGTGCATAACTCCTTTCTTTTATAATAGTTTTACATGATCATTTTGGCTTTAGAGAAGTCATTCCTTTGCAAACAACATGGGGATTGAGTCCCAACTAATATTCATCAAATAGAATATCAGTACAACTGTTTCCCTATTGAAAGAATGAAGTTTTAATACAAATTTTTCAAATCTGGGCATTTTCTAGAATTCTGGAAAAATTGTTATTTTTAACAAACTGCCTCCAAATAACCCTTCGTATCTTCTTAACCATTACGAATTCTGGAAAATGACCCATACATTACTCAATTTCCTATGCTGGGAAAGACACCCACATTTCGGAATTTTAAGATTCACTATGATCGATGTGGAAATCGAGGAGGAAATATGCAGTCTAGAAACTGTTGGTTGGGCGTTTTTCTAGAATTATGGAACAAAGTCTTTTTTATAAAATTGCTTCAAAGACCTGTGCATAACTTTTGGAATAATTCAAATCTCAGGAAACGATTTTGGTTCTAAGTAATTGGTTATATTTTGAAAACACATTTGCTTGGATTTCAATGATTCACCTCCATCTGCACGAAACCCGAGGTCAAACTTGGTCGTTTAGAAATTATGCGGATTTTGAGCAAATTTATTAATTTGCTCCTAGAGACCCACACATGTGACCTGGGTGCAATCCAACTTATGGGAAGTTGTTAGAACCTCATAACCATCTTCTGTTTGCCCTGAAAGTGTGTCGAGATATCAAAGCCCCAATCAGTGCAAGAATGCTAGTGTAGGAGTGTTGGTGCAGGAATGCATGGTGCAGGAACTTGGCCTCTATTAGAATAGGCATATAATCAACTCAGCTTCAAACCTACAAACACACAAACTATTATTAACGATGATTTTAATGTTTAAATCTCGTTAAAATAAGGGAATAGAAAATATTTACTTATTATCTTCGAGAATGCACAAAAATATGACAATAATTATTCAAGCTAAACAAAAGCATGAGGTATTTCGAGTAAAAGGTGATATAAATCAAGGAAAAATAGAAGCCCAACACCCATTATTATTTGGGACTAGGACAAGAGGAGACACCCATTCACTGTATGATATGGGGTATATGAACCATGCATCAAACAACTTTTGTAATTCATCCTTTACTATTTCCTTTAAGGTTGGGTTCATTCTCCTCTAGTGCTAGTCCATAGGCTTGCATCCTTCTTTGATGTAAATATGATTTGTGCAGACTAAGGGATGCACCCCTTTCATGTCTTTGTAATCCTAAGAAAAAACATCTAAGTTCTCCCTTAGTAGCTGGCACAATTTCTCTTCTTCTTTGGTCGAGAGAGAGGGGTTGATCTTTAGGGATCTAGATGGGCCAAATTATACAATCTTGGCAGGTTCGGCGGTCGAGTCAACTGATCATAGCTTAGTCCAAGGGCTCCTTTCAGATTCTCTTACCAGGTCATCAAGTGGAATAGTAGTGCGGGGTTGGCTTTGAAGGATATGGTCAATGAGGTCATCTTCATCAAGTTTCCCCCCTTTGATAACAACATCTAAGGTACAAATAGGGTATGATGTGGCATGGTGTATTTCATCTTCTTCTTCATCCTCCACCCATAAAGGTAGATCATGTTCAATAGAAGGTTGGGTAGGAGGATATAATACCATTTGTTTTGACAAGGGCCCATTCTTGATAGACATGTTTCCAGCCCTACATATAAACATCGACAATGGCCAACCAAGATCTTCCTAGAATGAAAGGATAGCCATTAAACTTAGTTTTTGGCTGCAGTACTAGGAAGTCAGTGGGATATTCCCAGGAGTCAATGGAGACCATGACATCCTCAAAAACTCCCTCAGGAGCTTTTGTGGATCTATCTACGAGTTGCAGAACTGTAGTGGTCTTCCTCAAAGCTCCCTTGAGGTTGAGTTTCAACATGTTTTCTCTGGTCATCACATTTATGGAATCCCTAAGATCGATCAATGTATGGGGGAAAAT
Organism: Pinus albicaulis; assembly: GCA_034641835.2. Taxonomy (NCBI): domain Eukaryota; kingdom Viridiplantae; phylum Streptophyta; class Pinopsida; order Pinales; family Pinaceae; genus Pinus; species Pinus albicaulis. The sequence goes on along the minus strand of CM076569.1, from coordinate 58,693,000 downwards.
GATACCATCAATGTGTACATCAACTAATTGACTCCCAAGGTCCACATACTTTGGTAAAATTACTCTCCCCATCATCAAATCAGATAATTGACCTACAACATTGATGGTGGGGGTGTCTCTCTTCTTTCTCATAGGATTTTTGAATAATTTTTCTTTGGTAAGCTTATTGTATATGGGAACATCCTTAATAGCCTGGAGAAGGGGTATCTTTACACAAAAATTGTTCAATTCTCCTAGAATTTCAGTCTCTTATGGGGTGTGTTGGCTAGGGTGAATCAGTTGCTTAGGAAAATGAGGTGGATTTATCTGGGGGGTGCTCTCTTCCTTTTCCTCTTCAACCTCTTTAGGTGGATATGGTGGGTCATTTTCTAGGAGCACTCTCCCATACCTAAGGTTAATCTCATGGATCTCCACAACATAGGAAGGGTAGGATGTCTCTCCACTGTAGACCTGATGTGCCTGCTTGTTTTTTGGGTTCAGATTTGGTTGGGTAGGCATGTGAGGTAAGCTTAGGGGGAGCAGGATGAGTGAGTTGAGGTTGAGGCTGGGGTGGAGGCAATAAAAAAGGAGGTTGGTTGAATTGGGGTCTCCACCCTTGTGATGGGTTGCTCCACTAAGGTGGTTGAGGAACATATTGCTGAAATTGTTGATTGACAGGCTAAGGATTATATAGAGGGGCATAAGGCCAAAAAGGAGGTGTGGGCCATGATGGATGAGTGGAAGAATACCAAGGCCGAAAGGGTACATTTTGGTTCGAATGATAGTAAGAATAAGGTGCCCCTTGCATTCCCTGCTGGTACGGTCGAGGGCCATGAGGCCTTATTTGATTTATGAAGCAGAGTTGCTCAGGTCCAGCTTCCACCACTTGGTATACAGGTTTTAGGCCAGGTAAGGAAGAGAATTTTTCTGTTGCATGGTTCTCTTCACAGATTGAGCAAACCTCTATGACATTCATTAGACATTCATTCCTAGGGTGTTTTCTAGTGCATCTAGGGAAAAATATAGCTAGGGATATTTTTGCCTCCTCTTGATTTATTTTGATCAACATTGTGTCCATTTAAAGAAAAGGTGTGCAACATCTCACTTTTAAAATCCTCCAACATGTTTCCAATCTCATGCTTAATGGAGGTTGAAGAGGAATGGGTATTGGTCAGACTTTGAGTAGCTCTACCTTGTTTCTTGGCTGCCATAGAGTGATTTCTGAATACAATATTGATGTCCTCATAAGGTAGTTGATAGATTTCTCCTCCAAACATCATATTAAGGGTTTCTATCACTTATTCCTTGATTCCTCGGAGCAAAACTAAATTGAGTGATCCAGGACCAAGGGTGCAGTTAGCCCTTTTGTATTTCAATTGAAATCGCTCCTCATAATCCTCTAGAGAATCAACAGACCCTAGGGTCATCCTAAATATTTCTTCCTTGGTTTATTTGGACCTACAATAGTCTCTATAATTGTCGTTGAAGGACTCTTGTGTTTGGGCCCAGGTAGTGATGTTGTTCCCAGGCAGACCCATGAATGAGTGCAAGGTTGCATCCTCGAGGGTAGAGGGGAATAATTTCAACGTTTGTTCATATGAGGCATAGGCATAAGTCCTGCAAATGACAACAAACTCAAACATGAAAGTGTTAGGGTCCTTAGAAGTTAAGACATGGAAGTGTGGAAGGGTTGATGTTCTTCAGTTTAGTATCTCCATTGGTTTCTCTGATGGGAAAGAATTCTTTAGTTCTATTTTCAGCCATATATTGAATAGGTGAAGAAGGTTCCTCTGGTAAAGCAAGTTTCTCTTCTTCCCCAATAGGTTCCTCATAGTTTTCAGGTTGCTAACCTAAAGGGTGCTCTATCTCATAGTCACTGAAGAAGAGTGAAGGGTGTCTGTGTGGGGATGTGGGGGTTTTTGGTAAAAAAATTCCTTGGTTGTCCTTACTCCTATGAGGCATGAAAGTCAATTTTTTTTTTGTGTTTTTCAATATTTTGAAATTGAATGTAAAACAGAAAGCAGAAAAGAATGCATAAGCAAAAACAAACATCTACTTAGACACCTACCCGACAACGTCGCCAAAAAGTGGTGAGCCCTAGTATTGCACCAAGAGTGCTACAACTCCCAGAGGCTACTCAAATTTAATTATCAACTCGGGGTTCGTACAAACTTGGAGTTGACAGTGCTATATGCACAACATATGAGCTCTACTCATGTCATCCTCATCTTAGTTATACTAGGAGGTGCTGGGAACTATTACTATTCTAGGGGAGAAAGCATGTCACACTTCTAATTTCAACTCAATATTGAAATAAAATCATGAACATTATTCTATCTACAAGAAAAGAAGTTATACTAGATTGCACTCATTCGTCTACTTAACCCCTACTTTTGCAACAAAAATAATAGCACTTATTCTAATTACAAGAAGGTAAATTACACTAGATTTCATTCATTCTCTTAACAAATCAATCAACTTGCAAGAAGGGAACTAATCTGCCTTCACACACACACACACATAGACTGTATCAATGATGAATTAACTTCTATCTATTGCATGCTAGCTGATGTGCTAATGTTGTATTCTCTGATGGAATGACACACTAAAACTACTTTGTTTTGCAGCAAGAGAAGAAGGAGTTTGGGTGACCTAGAGGTGTCATTGAACCAAGAATTCAGATTTGGGGGTCCACTAAGGCCTATAATAAGCTTAGGTGAGGTGGAGGAGTGATTCTGGAATGAAGGAGGTGGCTCCAAATGTAGCTACAGGAAGCTACTACAGGATTCCTGTTTTGTTATAGGAAGTCATGTAATGCTACAAGAAGCAAGCCGAGAGGGTTTTGAGGCTAGGAATGGTGGAATCGAGATTAGGAAAAGTGAGGGCAAGGTGGATATAAGTGGATGGGGGATGAAAAACTCCCTTAGCCAAGCTCAGAACCTTTGGAAGGCCTATCTTGCACCAAGAAGGCTCCTCTCGGTGGTTGTGAAGATGGTCTTCAAAACAGGTTTGTGCGTAGTAGGATGGAAGGGAAACTGAAGGAGGGTTGAAGTCCAAAGTGACAGTATCGAAAGGGGGTGCTTCTATGATGTTGTATCCAGCCCTGCAACCAGTACATTCACTCATGCATTGATCATTTACAAATTATCATGTAAAATAATGGAAAAGATGAGTTCAATTTAACTAAGGCTAACATGCATCTAAAACATAGATCTAACCTCTAATCTACAATGAATTCATGATAAATAGACTAAAAAATACTTAATCCTTTCCAAGAAATCATAAACTAGATATTTTTGTTTTGTGGTTGGATACCTTTCTTCTCAAGCTTCAATGGAATAGATGAGAGAGAGAGGTTGCCAACACAGTGTTAATGGTTTTCAGTTGCTATTAAAATGAAATGATATCAAATAAAATATTTAAGCATAAAGGAAACATAAATGTACGCAAGAGAGACTGTAGCCCATGGATTGGGCCCTAACACACAAGTTTCAGTCCTCTGGAATCAAATCAATGAGAGGCAAACCAACTTCTCATTCTCATTGCATAATAAGCTTCTTATATCAAAATAACAGTCACAATTTCTATGATACAAAGTCAAGAGTTCCCTAGCTTCCTATGAAAATTGAATCCTAATGAGCTCTTGCTATTGTTTATTTATACTAATGGGTAGCTACCAACAACTCCCTAGAAAGTAGGAATTTGTCTCATTGGTCTTCGAGAGGTGTAGAGCTTGGCTCCCTCCTACCATTCACTTGCTTGACTACCTTTGACTTTGAACTATTAAAGTAGGATATTAGGAGATATTGGGTTTATTGTGGAAGTTAAGAAGGTGGAAAACCTTCCTATGATTTCTCCTTGCTATCTGCTTCGAGCATGGAAAATTTTAGGGGCGAATTTTAGCCCAAAGGGGAATTTTAAGGGATTTTAAATTTTAATAGGGCGAATTTTTTATATAAAACCCATTTTCTATAGTTTTATAAAATTAGCCCAATAATTATTTTAAAAATAATTAATTATTATATATTAGCCCACCAAAAAAAATGCACATAAAACTGAAACAATGGTATTTGCCCTCGATTTTCTTTGCTTGGAGCAGATTTCAATGGCATTCACCTGGATTTACAGGGTCGGAGGGAGGGGTTGGAGTGATTCGCCCCTTTTTTTCACTGGTTCGCCGGGGTGGTTGGGGATTGGAAGGGGCGTGGAAGTTGAATGTTGGTCCTTGGATGTGCATAGGCTTGCCGATATTCTTGCTGGCTGAGCGAGGGTATGGCAGATACCATCCCAAATAGCAAGCCCTAGAGCAGTCAGTTTAGTTAATTAGCCCTAGAAGCCTATAAACCCAATATAATTGCATAGGTACAGAGATTCAGCAAAGTTCTGCAGTGTCACCTGTTAGCCTATAAGCCATGGATTTCACAAAATACCTTAAATTCCTGTTTATTCTCATGGGATATTTGTTGTTGGTGCTTTTTGTTAGGACTTGGGTTCTTTTGCCTTCTCAGGCAAAGGTTGAACTGGATTTCTCTGAGTATGGGTCCTGGTGCACCTTATGGTGGTAATAAATGTTCTTATAAAGACTAGACTTAATATGAATACATCTCATGCTTGGTTGTCCATATATCTCCTTCCAATCTCCATAAAAGAAGTTAGGATGGGTAAAATTAGGTCGTTGCTTGGTACTCAGTGACAAGCTCCTTCGCATTTAGATGTGTGCTTGGCACTTGTATAAATGTTGAAAAAAATTGATGCTTCTATTTGCACTGGTATATTGTTTCCTTGGTGTGTAAGATTAGGTCGCTGCTTGGTACTCATTGACAATCTCCTTGGCATTTAGATGTTTGCTTGGCACTTGTATAAATGTAGAAAAAAAGATGATGTTTTTGTTTGCACTGGTATATTGTTTCCTTGGCACATGTATAAACCTTGAAAAAGTTTCTTGCTTTTGTTTACACTGGCATATTGTTTGTATTTCTAATTTGTGAAATCTACTGTGTGACAGATTCAAGAAGTTAGACCAAAGGTTACCTTAGTAGCCCGCATGGCAGCATCTGTTGCAAACTATGATTATATTGTGGATTGGGAATTTCAGACTGATGGCTTTATCCGAATTAAGGTAGGAAACTCTGAAATATTTCCTTGAGAAAGCAACTTGTCAAGTTATTTTTACTCAAGCGCAGATTAGAAGGGCTAAGCTTTTGACCATTTTATTTGGCACACAGGTTGGACTAAGTGGGATCTTGATGATCAAAGGTACAAAATATGAGAATGTCAACCAGATCAGATCCGAGGATGAGATTCATGGGACTTTGCTTGCTCAGAATACAATTGGTGTCATCCATGACCATTATATTACTTTCTACCTGGACATGGATGTTGATGGTACAGATAATTCCTTTGTTCAGGTCAAGATGGCCAAGAAAATGGTGAAGAATGGACAAACTCCAAGAAAAAGTTTTTGGAAAGCAGAGAGACACATAGCAAAAACAGAGAAGGATGCCCAAATTAAGCTGAGAATCTAGGGTTTAAGTATCTACTAAGCATTACCAATAAAATGAAGTGAATGGAATGATATCCAATGTTGCAGTTACAGGATCAGAGACATTTTAGTTGGGATTATATATGGTAGGAGCAACAAATTCCTAGCTCTCAAAATTTGCACATGTTTCAATCCTGTCTATCTGAAAAGCCTAACAATGTTGTTGTGACATTTGCTTGCAATCTTAGTGCACTTGTTGACATTCTTAGATGGATTGTTACACTATTCTATAAAGCAATCAACACATGAAGGTACGAAACTAGGGCTGTGAGTTGACACTGCTGTCTATTGTCATTCTCAAGACGGTTTAGTGCTAACTGCATTTGGGCTAAGATTATCCTTGTAGCAGTGCTTGAGCCTTGAACTTATATAACATTAATACCAGTTATAACTGAATATGGGTTGGAAATGTACTTATCTGTGGATATTTCTTTGAAATTTTATTTCAGATGTTTAATACTGTGCTTTTTTCAATCTCTTTATTTTTGGATTTTGTTCCTTCATTTCATTACACTTCAGCTATACCCAAGTTAGAGATGCCTGAGGCATTCCTTTTGATGTAGGGCTATTTGTTGGTGTTTTGACTGTTTCTTTGACCACTTCTCTTCTTGTACACATGTTTATACACTTTATTTCTTATTTACTTTCAATCTCTTATAACCACAGTCAAGGTCCAGAAATAAATTTGTATGTTCAGTAATACCTTTTGTTAAATACATCGGGCCAAAATCTGGTTTCTGCAAGAAAAAATCTCTTGCTAGAACAAAAGAATTCAATAGTTTCCATGTCAGAAGTTTCAGTTTGATGTGATTCTTCCTCTCAAGCAGTTGAAACTTGTTTCTATAGTTATCTCAATGGATACCTGTGGCATGCTATGATGTTTCTTTGACATGTATTGGATCTAATATGAGAGAGACCTTAACAAAATCAATATAGAGTAATGCAGTTGCAATGAATTTTCTCCATGGTTAAAAAGTCTTGTATATTTGCAGTTTCTTCTACAAACTTGGTACCAGGCAACATATTCTTTCCCATATTTTATTACAATGATGTTTAGTATGTGAAGTTAGCCCTCAACTACATTGTTGCATAATAAATTTGCAAGGAATACATTTTTTTATGAATCAGTTGTGAACCTTGTTGGGGAATGCCCCATCCTTAACCTGATTGTAGAGATGGGTCCTCGGAGGGTCAGCCACAAAGTGACTTTGTGACTGGGCTTTGTGATGACGTGAATCTACTATCGGGTTAAGGATGGCCATTGGGGAAGTAATGTGGCCATCCCATGGTAGTTGGAGAAGACAATGAGTTTAGCTACAATCATCGCTTTTGTGAACATTATGTGGGGAATAATAGGTCACGAAGGAAACCAGCCATGATATTGTTACTATACACAGATATCGATCTCTGTAACTCATCGGTTTCCTTAAAGAAGCAACAACCCCAAAAGGTTCCTCCATTTTTAACATTATTTTGTTCTGTTTTCTTCTATAGTGAACTTTCAAGGCTTCCAAGATGGGTTTTGCTGTGATTGTGGATTTATGGCTGATTTGGATATCAATCAATGCCTAACAATCAATTGATATCTTTTTATGTACGCAAGAAAGAGTTAGGTTCTTCTTTTTGATACAGGGAAAATTGTCATAGAACTGAAAAGTGATAATAAGGGGTAAAGCTTTGTCCAGGGAAAATTGTCATAGAACTGTAAAGTGATAATAAGGGGTGAAGCTTTGTCTAGTAACTACTTCCTTGCTTGTTTAACCAGTAATGCTGGCTCAACGTGGCTGGATCCCATTCATATAGATGAATGGAGGTGTGAGATAAATGGGTAAGAGGAGTAAGCAATGAGGTTCTTTAATGGGGATGATAAATGTATTTTTGTCAATTATGTTTTGAGGTGAGCAGTCATTGTAAGAATGGATCATAATCATACTAGTGTATAACAGATCATGGATAACCAGAATTCAGTTTGGATTTCTACACCCATTGTTACTTTACAGGATATCCTATATATTTGTATTACCATATTGCCTTCCAAACTTTGCATATATCCCTCCTAGATGATAAATACGCTGACATGAAGGAATGTATGACAAATTTAGCTTTCAAGTTCAATATCCAGTGCCTTACATTAGAAGTACTCCAATGTAGCAGTAGGGAAATATATCACTGTTATGCATTTGAGATTTTGGTCTTGTCGTAAAATTCATCACCTATGCTTAATATTCAACAGTTACATTTTTACCTTACAAATACAGAAAAATTCATATTAAGCCTACAATTAATACCAAGAAAGTAGAGCATTTTTAGGAGATATGTTTCTGAATGTGACCAATCTTGAAAAATAAAGCCATCCTTCCTTCTTGATGAGCTTTCCTTATATGGTTCTTCAAAGGAATTGTTCTTCAA